>JAGGAV010015678.1:0-31713 GCA_017657295.1 Termitomyces sp. DKA64 | reverse complement strand
AGATCCCCTATTTCTATTTGCACAATGATCATCAGAATCAGTCATTTGCAGCTGTTCAAGCCTCCTTTGAGTCCTAGTTTGTCATCTAAGACTTTCAGGAGTGGTAAGTAATAAGTTGTCCCTAAAATATTAACTTTTTTAAGCATTTCAATGGCCAAAAACCATTAGACATTGCTTACATAGTGTCAATGTGTTACTAATAAGGTCTTGAAAAGGTTTATTAGCATATGTTCGTCCATAAATAATCCAATACACACTTTGATGTGTGTTTAATGTGTCATCATTGCTCTAATCAATAATCATTAGCATTGATCAATGCATCAATGATTCAATACACACTTTGATGTATGTTTGATGTGCCATTGTTGCTCTAATCAATAATTATAAGCATTTATCAATGCATCAATGATTCAATACACACTTTGATGTGTGTTTGATGTGCTGGTGCCACTCTAATTAATCAATAATCATTAGTATTGATCAATGCATCAATAGCCCAATATACCCACTTTGTTGTGTGTTCTTTCCCCCACACATTTTGAGGACTGTGGAATGTTTGGTCATGTTATGCTGGGAAACATGTGAGGCATGAAAAACAGTGTCCACTAAATTGCATTTTGGACTTAGTGAAATTCTGCAATTGAATGCTGACCAATTTTACATAATCTTAGTCAGCATTAGTCAGCCCTTCAATTTTCCCAGATTATAATCCATCAACTAAGAGGCCCTCCCATGGGTCATTGCATTCTATATAGATTGGCTAACAGGCCCTTCCCATGCATTGTCCCATTATATATAGATGCTTGCAGTCCTTCCACAATACACTGAGAGCTCTATCTCATCAGGATTTTTACTTTCTTTTAACATCATAGCATCTGTGCTGATGCTGTTGTAATATCATACACAACCTGAAACCTCAATGTATTGACTGGCAAGTGGTGCTCTCCAAATATATGATTCCCCTGATAATGTACCAAAAGTCTGCTGTTCCATCAACAAGATAACCAACTCACTGTCCAGATGCATGGAGACCAAAGATATATCAAATATGAGCACTGGGGGTGCAAGCACAAACTTCAGATTTCTGAACAGTCCTAACATAGCATATTCAACATACAGATTCAGTTTTGCCCTGAAGGCCCTTCAAGACTATCCTGAATGGAAGTGTCATCCTTGTTCAGGAGTATATTTTGTGCTAATTGTGATCTAATGACACCTCTTCTACAAGCATGGTCAGAGAGGCTACAACATGCAGAACAGTAACATCTTTGTGATACAACTGAATGTACACTTGTGTATCTACTCATAGGAAACAGGTCCTGGTTCAGCATGCACAAACATTTCAAGCAGGTGAGTGTCTGACAAGAGGAGCAATAAAGAGGCCTAACATTTGATAATTCTTGGGATGAAGTCACAGCAATGAACACATGGGATACAAAGAAAGAAAGCACAATGAATATGGTGTTAGAATTGGACATGATAATGGGGTACCATAAACTGATGTCAGGGCATGGCCACAGGTCATGCTTTGTACATACTTACTATATATATATTCAAGGACTGCTCATAGAGTACCCTCAGTTACACTCTATGTTCTGAGGTTACAACTCTTATATTTTACACATACAGACATTCAACTAACATACTGTACCTAAATTAAGACTTATGTGTCTATTCATAGGTACAGACAATACAGTTACATTACATGTTCTGAGGATTAAGACTTATGTGTCTATGCATAGGTGTTTGTCACATCCATCTATACAACCACTGTGGACTTCAGTCAATGGTCAAAAACATTTGAAATCCACTTATCATTCCTGGGTCTAAAATTCTATGTCTTTCCCACCTACATCACATGCCCTAGTGCCAGTGACAAACCAGTAGCATGTCAGAACTGGGTCTATAATGATGATCTTGCATGTGCAGTTGTCCTCACAGCACTTGACAAATCTGAATATGAAGGCCTAGATTGTCAAGGTCTACTTGTAACTTGCAATGCAACACAAGTAGGGGCTGTAGAACAAAATATGTATTGTAGTAAGATCTGCATACTTAGGTACTGGTACACACCTGTAGAACAAAATGAAACAAGCATAAGGCTTGTATTGTATCTACTAACTACCATATTAGTGCATCATCACATATATTGTGACACCTGCCCCCAACTTGTAAGGCTGTTCAGGAAAAAAAAAAGGCCCCATCCCAGGTGCCTAATTGGGTGCTAATCTTGCTTCTTGCCATGTTGATGTTTCCCCCTTGTTCACTTGTTTTCCCTGAACTTCTGAATTGCCTCCAGTGCATGTGGCATGTTGTACTCTCTCAGCCACTCATCCCTGCTATCATCATACCCCTTCTACCTGACCAAGAACTTGCTCACTCCACCCCTGGTCTTCCTCTCCTGCAAGATACACTCAATTTTCACCTCATCACCCACTTCCATCTGTATCAGGGGTGGTGGCTCCTGGTGGCATTCCAAGAGAGTGTTTTTGCATGCTGGGATCAGGCATGACATGTGGAACATGTTGTGAATTGCCCATCTGTCAGGTAGGGCCAGCCTATAAGCTGACCTGGAGATTTTCTGGGTCACTTGGAATGGGCCAAATCACTTGAAGTCCAACTTGTTGGTAGGTCTATTGGATTGCAGATCTGCACACTCCAGGTACACTCAATTGCCTTCAATATAGTCAGGAGCTTCATCCACCCAAGTGCCATGGAACCACTTCATCCTCTCCACTGCCAACTCCAGCAGTGCTCTCAACTTTCCCTGAACTTCCTATATCCAATCTAGCCACTCATCTGCCTTGGTGCCAACTGTAAATTCACTGGGTAAAAGGGAGACATTCCAATTGTCAAATGAGGCTGGTTGTTATATGCAAACTTGGTGAATGGTAATAGTCAACAAATGCATGCAGGTAGATTTCCAATTCTTGGTTCACCCTCTCTGTCTGACTGTCAGTCTGCAGGTAATGTGCCATTGACAGTGCCTGCTTGATCCCCAACCTCTCCCACATCTGCCTGATGTATTGCACCATGAACTGTGGTCCTCTATCAGACACCACTTTCTTAGGCATGCCATGCAGACACCACACCTGCTCCATAAATGTGTTACACATTGCTGCCACATCATCCATTGTCCACACCCCCAAGAAGTGTGCTCTTTTAGTTGACTTATTGCACACCACCTGAGTTGCATCAAAATCCCAGGATACTGGGAGGGGACCCACATAATCTGTCAAAATATGTCATCATGGTCCATCTGGGATTCCCAGTGGTTGCAGTGGTCCATACAGTCTCTGTCACCTAGGCTTGACCCACTGACATGTCTTGCAGCCCTCCACATAACATTTAACAAACTTGGACATCCATGGCCAATAGTAATTCCATGCAACTATTGCCAATGTATTTGCATGCCCCAGGTGCCCTGCCAGGATTGAGTTATGATATAGCTGGATGATTCTCTGCTTTGCCTCCTTACCATCTAGCATATACACCAACCCACAGAACCTCACCAACCCATCTGCCACCATGAATTCCTTCAGCCTCACCTTAATCAGTGCTGGCACTGCCTCCAAACCCCACAACCACAACAGTGCAGGCTTAGGGTCTTTGGGGTGTTTCCTGTCTGACCCACTCCAGAATCATCCCATCTGCCACAATCTCCTATGGTGCCACCACCCTCACACCACTTCTGACTCCCCACACCTATTGGTCCCCAACACCACCACCCTCTTTGCCACTCACTCCTCCTCCAGCACCCTCTGCCCCTGGTTATCCTTGTGCCTCCATTCTTTTTCATGATCTGGCCTCTTTGACAAGCTGTGCAGTCTTGCACTCAACCATCCTGGCTGATGCCAAATCATGAACACAAACCAATTGAAGAACAGGCTCCAATGTGCCTGTCATCAACTCAAGTCCCATGCAGTCATGAAGTATTCAAGGTTGCAATGATCTGAGAAAACCTCAACTGGAAATGGGTTCCCTTCCAGGTATGGCCACCACACCTTGAATGCCCAAATTACTGACAGTAGTTCCTTGTTGTGTACATCATAGTTCCTCTCTGCTGGTTGCGTAGCCTTTGAGAAGAATGCCACAGGCCTCCACTCCCCATCCTCCACCTTTTGGGACAACACTGCCCCCATCACAAAATCCAATGCATCAGTCTCTACCCAGAAAGGTGCTGCTGTATCCAGCATCACCAACACTGATGCATGCCCAAATGCTGCCTTCAACCCCCTGAATGCTGCTTGCTCCTCCACCCCCCACTTCCATGTGCTCTCTTTCCTCTTGAATCTCTCCAAAGGCCTTGTAATGGTCACATAGTCCTCAATGAAATGGTAATAAAAATTGCAAAATCCCAAAAACTGATTCACTTGGCATAGGTTCCTAGGTGTTGGCCACTCCATCATGCCACTAACCTTCACAGGGTCCATGCCAATGCACCCTGGAGTTATCTTCATCCCCAGGTAATCCACCTCTGTCATCCAGAACCTGCACTTCTCTGGCTTCAGAAAAAAATCTGCCTTGTGCAGCCTCCAAAGCACTTCCCAGACATGCTCATCATGTTTCACTGCATTGTCCAAAAAGATAATGATATCATCCAGGTACAGTACAACATAAACATCCACTAGGTCATGGAAGAGCTTGTTAACCATCCTCTGGAAGGCTGCCAATGCATTTTGAAGACCAATTGAAGACCAAACTGCATGACCACCAGGAATTCAAATTGGCCATAACATGTATGGAAAGACATCTTCCACTCATTGTCCTTGCAGACTCAAACATTGTAGCATCCCCAGCACATGTTGAGCATTGTGAACACCTTTGCTGCCTTCAGCCAATCCAGCAGTTTGTTTGTCAATGGAATCAGGTTTTGTGATAACATTTAATGCCCTGAAATCTACAACCAGGCATAGCAAACCATCCTTCTTCTTCACAAAGAAGACAGGCACTCTGCATGGTGCCTTTGAAGGCCAGACATGACCTTTTGCCAAGTTCTCATCAATGAATTCCTGCAATGCATGCAGCTCTGCTGGTGCCAGTTGGTACAGTTTCCCCAGCTGTGGCATCTCTGCCCCCTTCACCAGATCTATCCCTAGATTATGCTTGCAGTACTGCAGCAGCCTCTCTAACCTCTTTTTGTCAAACACATTCAGAAACTCATGGAACTCCTCCAGAACCATCTCATCCACTGCCATCCCCCCCACTTAACTCTCTGTCCCCACCCTCTCTGCCAACTCCTGTGAGGAACTTTGTGCCACCCCCCCATACCTTCTCCCCCACCAGCTTTGGCCCCTCTCCAGTCCAAACCAACTCCATATCCCACTACTGTTCAAGGTATGCCCTGCCCAACCCTGCTTCTTCTGCCCACACAACTGCCTCCTCAATACCTGCTCTTGCCACCTGCATGGCCTCCTCCCTCTGTCCCCACTGCCACATTGTCTTCCTTGTCTTTGCCTGCTTGAGTTTCCAAAACTGCTCCCTCAGCACCCCTTGTGATGTCTACCCTGTCTTGCATGCAAATGTGTTCAACCTGACCCCCCACTGGCAGGCATGTTTCCTTGCAGTACATTGACTCAAACCCCACTGCCAATTGCTCCCAATCAACAGACAGGTTATGTTTCTGCAACCAGTTCACCCTGAGGATCATATTATTGTTGCCAATATCTGCCACATCAAATGCCAATGTTTTCACATGATCCTCCAACACTACTTCCAGGTGCACCTCCTCCCTGATGTGCCCTGATTTGACTTCCATGTTATTGATTGTCCTCAAATGCATTGGATGCTTCTTCAACACTGTTGGCAACCTCTGTTCTGCCACAAAATGTGGGTTGATGAAGCAGCAACTCACACCTGAGTCCACCATTGCCCTGGTGTCAATCAACTGTGGCTCTGGCATTTGGCCATGGACCCTCAATGTTGCCAGCAGCTCCAACACCAAATACAGTGACTGCAGTGACCTTGCATGAACCACTGCTGCTCACCTCCAACATTGTCATCTCACTCTGGTCTTCACACTTGTTTGCATGTTTCCTCCAAGCACACTAACATTATCAGTGCAACATACATTGGACTGATCAGTTGCACTGGCCATGGTGGAGCAAGGCAACCCTACACAAAACCCACACCAGGACCCCCACCCTTCTTCTCCCCCATCTCCAATGCCTCCCACACTGCTGCCTTGATCACCAACTTCCATAATGGACACTCCACCATGAAATGGCCAGGCTTCCTGCACTTGAAGCACACCCTCACTGCTGCTGACCTCTTGCCTTTATTGACCTCCATAGCATCTGAGTCCTTTGATGCTGGTGGTGGTGCATGAACTGCCCCCAAGGTAGCCACTGGCTGGCTCACCTGACCCTGCTGCCATGTCAAGGCTTGGGCTGATGCACTACAATCACCCTCCCTCTTTGCTACAATGTTGGCTAACTTGCTTTCCCAGTGCAGCAGAATGTCACAAGCCTCTTTGGGTGTCTTATAATCAGAGTTTGCCAATACCTCCATCACTTGTAAGTTCAACCCTTTCCAAAACTGATCCTCACATACTCACTCTCTGCATCTGCATGTCCAAGCTTACTTTTCAGCTTGAAGAATGTCATACAATAATTGGTTATGCAACTTGAGCCTTGCATGAGCTGGTCAATCTTGTTCCTCACCTCCTCTGCTGGGTCCCTTGTGCAGAACAAGGCTCTAAAATCCTCCAGCCATGCCACCCAGTTATAGCAATGTGGGTTCACCAAGGCATCTTCAGGTCCTGTTGTGATAACACATGACCACTCCTGTGCTGACCCTGACAAATACAATTATGCCCACACAATTTTCTGTTTGTTCCTCCAAAAAATTTTGAACAATGCTGCTGCTTCCACTTGTTGCACAAACTGATCTGCCAGGTGCTTCTTGCTGCCATCATACACAGTTGGAGGGTTCACCCTCAGAGGGCACACCCCTGTATGCACTGCAATCTCAAGGCTCAATATCCTGGACAAGGCCCCATCCAGTTCTTTCTGCATCTCCCTGAGGTGCATCTGAATCTGTGTCACTAGCTCTGTCTGTATAGTCTTGAACACCAAGTTGGCAATCTGTGCCTTCACTGCTGTTGGCACACCATTGTCCTCACTTGGCAACATTGCAGGGGTCCCAACAAAAAATTTTAGAAGGAATGCTTGATTCAAGTGTCAAGATCTACTCATAACTTGCAATGTGACACAAGTAGGGGCTGTAGAACAAAGTATGTATTGTAGTAAGATCTGCATACTTAGGTACTGGTACACACCTGTAGAATGAAATGAATCAAGCATAAGGCTTGTATCATATCTACTGACTACTGTACTAGTGTGTTGTCACATGTATTGTGACATAGATGACACCAAAACTGCTGCAAGTCTATACAGCAGGGTTAAGATCAGAGCTGAAGGTGAATGACTGGTTTGAATGGTTGCACTGATCCAGTAGTTCTTGAAGATCCAGTGTTCTCCCAATGAACCACTGACCACAACAGTGAAGATCTGCAATACTGTCCATGGCATCTTTACTATCAAAATGCCTGATGAAGACCTATTCAAGTGTGTCATACTCTTGAACAGCCTAATCAGCCCACAGTGGAGACCCATTTAAACCCCAAGTGTTCAGGGGGCTTGCCAATGCCATAAAAGGCACACTCTACACCTCTGACAATGTCTGGAAGCTGATGATGACTGTACAGAACCTGACAATGCTGAAAGCCTCAAACTCTGTCTTATTCACAGTGGCAAGAGGTCATTGGAGGTCACAAGCCCTGGCTGCCCAGACACACACATCATGCAGGTGCAAAGTGCTGCATGACATGTGTCATGTATGAACAACTGTGTGGTGGACATGAGGCACCCTATTGCACACATCAAGGAGCCATAATAGACAAGCAAGGCTTTGATGCTGCATGTAATGTCATAGCACAAGCAGGAGGTATCACTACTTCTCAATCAGCAAAAGGGAAAGGCACTGGTGAAACTGCAAACACTGCAGGTGGAGCAAAGGTCTATACACAACTTACTGGACTGAAAGGAAAGGTCTATCTTGTGGAAGAAAAAGATCTTGGGAAACTTCAGACTTTGAGCAGTAGTACCACTTCCACAACTGACTTTCAGGACTTGTGACTACCAGATAGAGAATGCCATGCACAATGCTGATGACAACAAGTGGCAAGGCTGAATGTCAATTCTGAAAGAGGATGAGCCAAACAATTGGAACAAGCACATGACCAGCAATGAACACAAAACTGCAATGATTGCACTGCTCAATCAAAATCAGGACACAGAGCTTACCACTGTCTCTGAACAACCATTCTATGTTGACTTGGAAGCAATGGTCTACATTCCCCTGGCAAATTCAACTTCATAATGCTCTAACTCATTGCCCCCAAAGCCATAAAGGGAGTTGGCAGATCTGTGATATCAGCCCATGGTATTGGTAATATACAACTATGCACTGCAGAAGGAAATTATCTCCCCCTTCAAGACACACTATATGTCCCCAACTCCACTGTCCAACTCATTTCCATAATCCATATCTCCCTCAGCAATGATACATGCATATCCTATAATTGTGAAGGCATTGAAATCATGGATCTCAGGACTGTGAAAAGCATTGCCAATGGACCTGTGTGGAAAGAAAAGAAATTGTACACTATGGACCTGTCAGATGCAGTTGTCAAACATGCCTTTGCAGCTCACCAAGTGGCTGACCTCAAGACCTGGCACTGCCAACTTGGGCATGCCAACTACCAGTCCATCATGAGACTAGCCTGTGACCATAAAATCAAAGGTGTGCCCAACCCCCTCCATCACCCACCTCCAAAGTGTGACTCCTGTACCCTTGGACAACAGATGAGGATACCAGTGCCAAAACTGAGAGAGGAGAGGCAGAGGGCAACATGGTCAGGGAACCATTACATACTAAGCATAGTGGACAACTTCACCAATATGGCCTGGTCTATCCCCTTAAAGAATAAGGGTGAAGATTGTCCTATGTTACAAGCTTGGGAGACAGCACATAAAACTAAGACTGGGCTCAGAATTGGCAAGTATTGTACTGGCTTTGATGGTGAACTAAAGAGGAGAGAAATGGAAATGGGGCTTGAGATTTGAGGGATGATGGATGATTGCAGGGCACCATACACATCTGCACAGATTGAGGAAGTCAAAAAAATGCACAGGACACTGATGGGCAAGGCTAGGACCATGAGGATCATTGTGAATTGTCCAGAATCCCTCTGGGACAAGTTCTACTTAACTGCCACACACCTCCACACCAAGACTCCAACCAGGTTCTTGGATGAGAAGACCCCTGATGAAAAATGGTATGGTCAAGGACCTGTCTACTCATATATGACCTACCCACAATCCAAAGGTCAAACCCAGATCTATAGAGCACATCTTGATAGGGTTCAGACAGAACTTGAAGACCTATAGATGCTGGAACAGAGCAAACAAAAGGGGCTGAAAGGAATAAGAGAGAGATGCTAGTAACTCAAACTGCCAAGGAGATCAAATCACTGAAAAACATGGGTATTTACTGCCTTGTACCTCAATTGGCTGTTCCAAAAGGATAGAATGTTTGAAAGAGAAGGCCCATTTTCAAGATTTAAAGAGACAAGCACAGAAATGCAGTCAGATACAAGGTGCACCTCATCCCTCAAGGCTATGAGCAGGTGTACAAAAAGGATTGCAACAAAAGCATTTCATCAACTGCCCATGTAGAAGCATGGCATATTCCCCTACAGATAGCAGCAGCAGAAGGATGAGATGCAGCCTAAATTGACATAAAAATAGGGTTTCTATACAGAATACTCCCAGAGGATGAAGTGCAGTATATGGAAGCCAGTCCAAAGGACAAGAATGATTGTTTCAAGGCCTAAATGCATGAGACCTTGACTGTATTCAATCTGGACACTCCCCATTGCATCTTAGGTGTGTCTGTTGAGTGGGATTGAGTAAAACAAACAGTTGCACTATCTTGGACAAGCTTCATCAACCATGTCATCCTACAGTTTGGACAAAAGGAAGCCCACCCCCTTGCCCTCTCTATGGAACCAGGCCTAAAGCTCAGACAACCAAACTGAAATGTGTAGACACAGGAGGAAGAGTGTGCCAATACAAAGATACTCTACAGATCACTAGTTGGTTGCCTCCTTCACATTGCTATTGCTACTTGCCCCAATATTGCATACACCATCCAACAGCTATCAGGGTGGGGCATAACCAATGCATGTGTCATACATTTAGCAGAGGCTGATTTGTGTTGCCACATGTGACTCCTGCAGCAGCCACTGTGGCATAATGGATCCTCACAATGTTGTGTCAAAGGTGGAGCCATGGAACAATTACATTGTGCTGTTACAGACATTCCTGGTGAAGTTCATTAACCAGACTGTTGGGTGCCATGGAAACACAATGAATCTTGTGATATTATTTAGAAATTGTATGTGTATGTGTATAGGATGTGGCATTTTCCCCACCCTCTGCATCCATGTCCCATGTTCCATCAGTGGATTTCTGACAGGATCCAGAGGCAGGTCACTCTTGACTGGCTGTTTTGAAGAGCTGTTTCACCCATGTTGTCTGGGAAACAAATAGTATGTGGATAACACAGCTGTCATAATCTCTTCTGAATAATCATTGTTTGAAGCTGTTCAATCCTTATTCCATTAGTGGATTTCCAACTGGATCTGGTGGCAGGTCACTTTTTGCCAGCTATTTTTGAGAGCTGATCTACCCATGTTGTCTAAGAAATCAATAGTATGTGTAAACCACAGCTGTAATTATCCTCAATGATTATTGTTTAGAGCTGTTCAATCAATTATTATTTAGAGCCATTCAATCATGCTCCATCAGTGGATATTTGACTGGATCTGGCAGTGGGTCACTCTTGACCAGCTATTTTTGAGAGCTGTTCCACCCATGTTGTTAGGGAAATAAATAGTATGTGTATAACACAGCTGTAATTATCCTGAATAATTATTGTTTAGAACTGTATGGTATGCCCATAACACAGCTAGTATGTGGATAACAATAATTATTCCAAAGGGATAAGTACAGCTGTTTCAAGTGGATCTGGCCTTACTTATAGCTTGCCAATCCCATATGCCCAGGGGTGTCTATCCCACTAGTCCTATAATGTATCATGGAGCATGGCCAATGTCAAGGTCAATGTTTAGAAATGGTATGTGTATAACACAGCCATTATTGATTTCCAACCAGCTCCACTCTTCTGCAGTTTCTTACTCTTCAGTGGCCATGCATGATACATTACATTGTGGAGCCTCTGCTCCAGTGCAGCAGACACCACTGGTCCTGTAGTGTATGTTACAAATCTCGCTCTGCTATATTGTGAGACACAATATGTATGTGTGCCTCTATGTGTAGCTATCACAATTCCTCAACAACTATGATAGAACTCATTGGAATGCAGGTATCTGCCTGATATAGTACTTGTAAGGCACACAAGACTTGACAGTGCCATATATGCCATGTGAGGATGCAGCAGCACCTCAGAACAAATGAAAAGGAGAAGTAAACTTGAAGTGAGGGAATTGGGACATGCCACTGGTAATGTGACACACAAGTCCCTAAAAGGATTGAAAATCACCTTTGTTGTTTCTAACTAACTTGCAAGCAACAAAGGTGAGTAGCACATAAATTACCTACATCTCTAACTAACTTACAAGCAACAAAGACTGTGTTGTCCTGTCTGTTGGTTCAAGTGAGGCTGACAATTTGCTAGCCTTTTACTTTTTTTTTGACATTGACAATGGTCAGAAAAACTTTGGCCTGCCATGCTGCAACCTGTCTTTGATGCCCACCCTTCTCTTCACCCAGCAGGAGGCACAAAGAAGGGCCACTCTAACCATGGCCACCTTACTGGCATCAGACAGCCATGCTCATGCAAGCAGCTTGACATCTAAAATCCTGGACAAAAATTTTTAGACTCCACCTCTCTTGCCCCTCACTAACCTCCTGAACTCCAAGATGAATTCTTCAGACTTAGATGAGGCATTAGAGTACCCTGCATCCCTCTATCAACTTCAGATCCCAGGTCTGTCACCATCGACACTGCACAAGTCCAATCAATACCACTGAGACAACCATGTGCCACTGATGCCACTTGCTGACAATTGCCCATTAACCAAAGTCAAGGTTGCCAAGCTAAAAGACTGTCCAATGCTAATTCCAGGCCAACTTGATGTCAAAAAGTTCCAAGAATAGTTAAATACCTGCCAAAGATACCTAAAACATTCAGAAAAGAAGCTTGAGGAAGTCAACCAATTTGCAGCAAATGGAATGCTGGAACCATACTTCATAAAATGGTATCATGCAAACTAGAAGTGGATTGATGTGATGAGCCTCAGCCACTATCTCCCTGAGTTTGCAAGATATCTCCTCCCCTGCAAATGGAAGCACAGCATCCACAACACCCTGCTGTCAGTTTGTTGACTGGGAGATTGAGCTTGAAAATTTCAATGCTGTTCTCTCAAACACCAAATTGGCATGCTGCCTCTCTGACACAGCACTCCAAGCATAGCTCAAGGCAAACATGAACCTGGATCTGTGGGCCAAGCTGGACAACATGAGTGTCATTGCTACAACCTTTCCAGACTGGATTTGTGAGTCATGGAATGTGATGAGGACTTGCAAGAAGAGAACACCTGCACACAATGCCTGATTGATGCCAACAATGCTGCTCAGAATGGCAAAGGCACAAACTACTGGCAGAGCATCTTTCTGACCCTCCAACATGCTCTCAGACCCCATCAAACATGAGGAATGCCAACTGAAATGTCTTCAGTCTCCTCCAACTCACAGAAGAGGAGAAGAAATTCCTTAGGGACTACAATGGATGCATGAGGTGCCAAGTCCCATACTGTGGGCATGCCATCAACAAGTGTCCTGTGGATATCAGCAAGACCTGACCTGACCCCAAGACATACAAAACACTCACCAGCCAAGCCCAAAACTGTTGCAGGATATGCACATGTAGAGGAGATCCAAGATAATGACATGGACAGTGACCTGTACATCCCTTCATCTGAAGCCCCTTTTATAGGCTAGCACATGAAAGCAACAGTTGAGCTTTCCAGCTCTTTCCTCCTTCCCCATCTCTGTCAAAGTGCTGCTTGATAATGGGTGCCCCTCCATAGTGATTTCTAACAAACTCATTACCCATCTGGGGCTCCATCATTTTCCCCTGCCCAAGGAGGAGGACAACCTGGGATCCCTATCAGAGTCACCACTGCACTGCAAAGAATATGTCAAGCTGGAAGTATTTGCAGGAAAGGGAGCATGAACATCAGGGGTCAGTAGGGCTAAAGTAAACAAGGGACTTCCTGTACCTCTTTTGCTTGGAATCCCATTCCTTTCCAGTGAAAAAATTGTGCTTGACATTGACAGACAAACAGCCATCAACAAGAGAATGGGTTTCAACCTCATGGGACCACCACCTCTATGGGTCAAACCAATTCCAAATGTGGGGATACCAAAACCTAAAAAGAAAGAAAGAGCCCCCAAAACCAAGCCAGAGGAAGCATTGCAGGTGGCAGATATGGATGGAAGGGAAAAAACTGACTCCAAAACCAGTCTAGCCATGGTGTATGAACAGATTGAGGTCCTGGCTTTGCAAGAGAAACTTCAGAAGAAGGATGCAAAACTCAAGAAACAGTATGTCAACCAATTCCTCAGTAGACTGCCAGACATCAAGTTGGTGCCCAATAATATACACCACAGAATTCACCTGAAGGACCCTCACAAGGTGGCCAATGCTTGGGGATATGCTGCCCCAAAGAAGTACCATGAGGCATGGAAGAAGCTCCTCAATGAGCACATCATTGCAGGGAGACTCCATCTGTCATCCTCTGAATTTGCATCCCCAGCATTCTGTGTTTCCAAGTACAGAAATGGAGTATCAGACCTGACAATCCTGCTATGGTGGGTCAATGATTACTGTGAGCTCAACAAGAACACTATAAGAGATAACTACCCCTTACTCCTAGTTGGTGGGTTGCTATCACTAGAGTGTGATGCTAGTCAGTAGCACAGACCTCATGTATTAGCAACTGCTGCATAGTTGCTTGCTTGGGATCTGGGTTAGCATTTGACAAGAGCCTACCAGTGACTATTTGACTCAGGTTAAGGCAATGCCATTCCTCTATACATTCCTTGTACAGTTGGTTTCCAAAATAGTTAGGGATCATAGCACCAGATAGTAGGACTATTTTTCCTTCTGCATTCTGACAAATTTTACCTTGTTGGAGCATATGCTCTGGGTGCATGCAAGTGTGCCCAGTCTCACCACAGAAGTGACAAGTGTTATTTGCAGGTTGGCAATTCTGACTGCTATTAGTGAGTAGAGCTTTGAGCCATTCCAAGGCACTAACAATTGCCATAGTGGTTGCTAATTCCAGAGTTTTGTGTTTTGGGGGAAGGGACATTGGAGGGGATGCATTAATGGTGAGCATGGGAATGATACCAGGGGTGCTAGTGACAGGGCTAGCAAGACTACTGGATTTGGTAGTAGCTGTATCAGTTCTTTTCAATCCCTACTTAGCACCTTCAAAGACTTGATCCACATCATAAGAGTCCTTGGGGTGATGATCAAGAAGCATGATTTTGACACTTTAGATGATTTTGGACCATAGAAACATAGGAATACCTTGCTGAAATAGGCAATGTTGTTCATTGCAGTATAGTTTGCCATTGGCAAGAAGCCATCTAGTGATACATTGGAAATCACAATAATAATCTGAAAACTGACCTAAAGTTGCCAATCCACTATTGAAGGTCTGATTGACCAGCCATTTGAAATTGCCTAGAGTGTATCTTGCACTAGTGTCAGCTCCAGGGTATACCTTAAGTACTGCTGCTTTTTATTCCTGATAAGAGTAAGGTCTGGATGTGTGGTCACTGATTGCTATGTTGTTGCCAAATTCTGGTAAACCAAGCCAGGTTTCTGCTGTGTCATAGGAGACATATCAAGCTGTGTATTCCTTTCCCTGGGTGTCATTAATGATCCTGCAGTTGGCAAAGAGATACTCCAGCTCCATGAAATACTGTGGGAGCTCCCCAGGGTGACTCTCATTCCATTTAGAAGCAGTTGTGTCATTGCAGGGTGGCATATGAGCTCTGTTAGCAATTGTTGGTAATGTAGGGGGAAAGGGGTTATGAGTGTTGGTAGGTGTAGCAGGGATAGAATGAGAATCAGGGAAAAACATTGACAAGTTGGTAGCTGATAATGGTGATAGGGGTGCACTGAGAAAGCTCTCAACAAAAGTTCCTGGGAAGTTGCCAAGTATTTTGCTAACATCCAAGAGATTTCTAGCAGCTTCTAACTTGTTGTCAAGAGGTTGAGGTTAAGAAGTTGGCAATGAATCAGGGTTGTGATCAAGGAAGAGTCCAAGGTCCCAACAAGATTTTCTGGGCAACAATCTTGCTTGAGCTCTGATTTCTGGTGAAATGTTTACCTAAGTTAACCCTCACAGTGGGCTCCAAAATAATGTGCTCCTATGCTGCCTGATCACATTCAATCAGATAGGGTAGCAGGCAATAGGAAGGCATTAAGTGAGGGGTGAGTCAATAAATGTCACAGAGCACAAGGGAACAAAGAGATGTGGATATGAGGTGAGTAGAAGTGGGTCACTGTTGCTAGAGTGTAACACTAGTCAGTAGCACAGAATTGCTAGAGAGGTAAAGGAGGCAACTGGGCAAGGTGGAGTGGAAGTCACTAGGAGTGGGGTTCAATGGTGAAAGTCACTAGGGTTAAACAAAAGGGACAAGACTAGTCACTAGCTGTAGTTGTTAACATTTCTAAGACAAAAATACAAAGGCAACACCCTCAGATGGTGTCTATGTTATATTGAGAGCTAGGTTGTCAAGACTGTTGCTAAGCTGTTAACAATGACAAGGATGAGAAAGAAAGATCTGTAGTGTAAGGGCTGAGTGAACCTTGATGACATGCTATGTGGGATACTTTTTCTTAATTGTTGCTAGGTATGTACAGGGGGTATTTATACAATTTGTAAGTGTAGTAGTCAGCAAGGGAAAATAGTTGCCAACAGCAACAGCATCTGTTCTGTCAATGTGTCCATAATGCATACTAGGTGTTAATATGGTTACTAAGGATATATACACAATGTCAAAAGCTGCATAATATCTATCATACATAAAAGAAGTCATACTGCACATCAAAGTCTGGAGTGTAGATGCTGTTCAGGTATGTTGGTATAGTGAGACAAAAAAAATGAAGAGATGAGGGTCACATGTCTTTTAGTACCTGTTTTGAGCAGCAAAGTCCTTTTGTTGCCAGGTGATGTCACTAGCAATTGTCAGTAAGAAAAGGTCTCAACCATGTGCTTCTAGACTGAAGGACTAGGCTTCATGTAATGGGGCTTGGCTATGTCAAAGTCAGGTGCTGCCTCAGATAAGATAGTCAGAGATGGTGATAACAGTGCTCAGCAACAAGTGGGTCTTATCATCAATCATGTTCCATCAGTGGAGTTTCACCTGGATCCCACAGTGGGTCATCTTTGACCAGCTAGTTTTGAGACCTGTTGCACCCATGTCATCTGGGATATCAATAGTATGTGTATAATACAGCTATCATTATATTATATCACAACAGTGGTTCATATAGTTACCCCTGCAGTTCATGTTCAAAAACATTACAACTGCACAAATATATGAGTTATGTATTGAGTATGGAACACAATAACTGTGATTATGTTGGTGATAACCAGGAATTTGCATATATGCACATAAACTCACATCATTACATGAACCTATCAGGCACAAGTGGATCTTAGACATGCCATGCTTATGTTGTCTGGGAAATAAATAGTATGTGTATAACACAGCTGTAATTATCCTGAATAATTATTGTTTAGAGCTGTTCAATCATGTTCCATCAGTGGATTTTCAACTGGATCCTGCAGTGGGTCACCCTTGATCAGCTATTTTGGAGAGCTGTTCCACCCATGTCATGATATTGTTTAGAGATTGTATGCATATGACATTACCCTTGAGAAATGGTATGCATATAGGATGTGGCATTTTTCCTACCCTCTGCATTCATGTTCTATCAGCAGATTTCTGACTAGATCCAGTGGTGGCTCACTCTTGACTGGCTATTTTTCAGAGCTGTTCTACCCATGTCATCTGGAAAATAAATAGTATGTGTATAATACAGCTGTCATTATCCCTTCTGAATAATCATTGTTTAGAGCTGTTCAATCATGTTCTTTTTGACTGGATCCAGCAGCAGGTCACTCTTGACCAGCTTATTCTGAGAGCTGTTCCACCCATGTTGTCCAGAAAATGGTATGTGTCTAACACAGCTGTAGTTATCCCTTCAGATTAATTACTCTTTACATATTTTTCAAGTGATCCACCACCAAATAAAAATAGCCAGTCTGGAGTGACCTTCTGCCAGATCTGGTAGATACTCTGCTGATGGAAGATGGATAGAACAGCTCTAAGCAATTATTATTCCCAAGGGATAATTACAGCTCTCAAAAATCCACTAATGGAACATGGATGGAACAGCTCTAAACAATGATTATTCCCATGGGATAATTATGGGTGTGTTATGCACAATATTGCCATTATTTCTCTATTTCTTTTTACTTGTCTGTTCCTCTCTCTCTTTTAATTCTATCTGTTTCTCTTCTATCTCTGACACAGTCTCCTAAGTCTGTGGACCCTTTTGCATACTCCCTCAACCTCTGCCTACAAACATAACAACTCCAGGACCTTGCTTAACCTCCAGATCAAGCCCCAGAGCTGTTGTATGTTCCCCATCTGTCATCAAGCAATCTGACCAGTGAGTTCTTGCTCTTAGAGGTGAGCGCTCAGGTTCTCCTGACAGCAGGATGTGAGCACTTTTATGCTTGATGAGCTCTGGAGTAGTTATGGAATGCAAGCTAAACTTAGGCCAACTCATTCATCTCTGGTAAATGTCAAAGATCATTTGAATGACACAGTATGGGCCATTAGGAGCATGGCATGCCCAAGATCTAGATCTTTCATAATACAATAATCATGCTATAGTCTGCATGGTATACATACACATATGAACTTTCTAGTGCCAGTTACCTCTGAGTTGGTATTTAATGTAGTACAGATTCTGATGCCCAAGGACCTTCCATCATCAACAGGCAATGAAAAGTAAGCACAATGATGTGTTTGAAAAGTAACACAACACAGACTAACCCTTTAAATAATAGATGAGATCCAAATTTAGATATTTTGAATAAGCCATGAAGCTGTCAGGACTCAGCACCATTTATTTTAACAATTCAATTGAGTCAGGCAAGGCTATATGGGAGCTATTCAATAGATCACTTAAAGAGGGACAACTTTGAGAATGGGGCACTTCAGATGGGGATGTGGGTACATTCAATGTGGCCAATAGGTACATGATAGCAAGCAAGGAGGTTGACACAGGGAAAGAACACATACCATTTGACAAGACTATAGATCCTAATGGCACACTAGAAAGCATGGACATGACTGGGATTCAGATAAGATAAAGATAAGATAAAGATAAGACCAGTCATCAAAGCAACATCAAATACAAAGAATTTCACAATTGAAATGTTTTTCAAACATCAATATAGCCATCCCTTGTAGATTTGTCCAGTAGGTAAGGGCCATTAGGTGGAACAACTCTCAAAAATAGCTGGTCAAGAGTGACCTGCCACTGGATCCAGTCAGAAATCTGCTGATGGAACATGATTGAACAGCTCTAAACAATGATTATTCAGAAGGGATAATGACAGCTTTTTATACACATACTATTCATTTCCCAGATGACATGAGTGGAAATTTCTGACCAGCTCCACTGGCAGGTCACTCTTCCACAGTTTTTTGCTCTTTAGCAGCCATGCATGGTACATTACATTGTGGGGCCTCCACTCCAGTGCAGCAGACACCACTGGTCCTGTAGTGTACATTACAAATCTTGCTCCACTATATTGTGAGACACAATATGTATGTGTGCCTCTATGTATGCTGAGAGGGGCTTATCATCATGTTGTTCAAGTTCCTGTCTGTCAGGGGACTGCTCATACCAGACCCTCTGTTTGTTTCCCTTGTTCCAAGCCTGTCTTTCATTTCCATCCTCCCATCTGCTGGTGACAGATACTTTTGACTCAGGGCTATCTTTGGGTTATATTTTCATGTGGTCACATGCTGTGAGTCCGGAGATTGAGGCCATTTAAGATGGATTTCCATTTTCAGTACAATCTCCGGAATTATGGCAATTTCCGGAGTTTGCACCTTCGGGTTAGGGTTAGAAGTTTTCCTAAAGTATCATACCTGGCCAGGGAGCTCCTTAAACTTGTTCTCTTTGGATCTCCCTCTGCCAGGCAAGTAGTTATGTCCATAGACCCTTGTACAGTACTGAATAGACTTTGGATCTCCCTCTGCCAGTTGTGTGACTTAGCCACAGCCTCCAGAGGTCACCCTTACACTGTCAAAGGCATTGAAACATTCTGGAAAGAACTCAATATGCTTGAGTACAGCCTGGACCAGTTTGCAGCAGGAGATGTTATGATGAGAGTTACCCCAGGGTATGTTCAGGCTGTAATTACCCTCTGTCAGCTCCTCAATCATATGTGTGCACTATTGCTTTGACCTGTTCCTGCACTCCCAGATTGTGCTGATCTCATTCTCCCTGTGCTTCCAAGATTTGATGTGTTGGAGTGCATGCTCCTTATAGAGTGGAAGGCTTATCTGAAATAGGAAGAGAGTGATCCTCTAGAGCTTACAAAGAAGGGCAAATGTGCCACTCTTATGTCTTGCACCCATGATGCATATGATAAAGCATGTATCCACATGTGGCATCACCATGAGATATGGCTCATGGCCTATCTACAGCTGTAAAAGTAGGGAAGCATGATAAAGCTTTGACAATCCTGAAAATGGGGATCAAAGCCACCTCAAACAGGCATGTAGACCTACATTGAATTTCTTCCATTTCTCAAGCTATGTACATTTCTTATAGCTGGAAACTGGTGGATACCAAAGCCAAAGTCCTCCATGAAGAAGCTTGTGCTGAAGCACTCTTTTGACTTGACAGGCTCAGTCTTGGTGACAAAAGTTTGAGGCTAAAGTAGCAAAGCTGGAGTAGGACAGGATTTGTAATTCACTCATGGTTAGATTAGTTTCTGTATTCTATACTTTGAAAGATGTATGTATATATGCAACTCATTTCAATTTCAAAGGTTTGTAAGCACCCTTCTTGTTTATTTCACTTTGTTGGCCTTGGGTACTGAAAGAACAAAGGCATTGTCATGTAGCCAGGTTGGCTTATTGCACAGCAAGGGCACAATAATCATGTGGGATAGTGTTCTATGCTGGTTCTTAGTGTGCAGTGAGAGAAGAGGAGCTGAGGTGAGGGGATGAGGATAGGAGGAGAGATGGTGCAGATGATCTTTTTATGATGTGTATATTTGACAGTTCTTGTGTAGTGCAAGAAAATAGGTTTATTCAGTTGCCCTAGCACTTGCATGGATCCTGAGAGGGAAACTGCACTCAAGCTGGCACAGGCAAGTATCTAAGAGACAAATGCTAAGAAGCAAAAAGAAACACACTGAGAGGGGTAAAACACAACAAGAGGGGTAAGTGGACTTGAGGGGTGGGAGAAAGAAAAAAGCTGAGTCCAGAGGAATGTCAAACTCTATGTGAGTGGGTAGGAGGAAGCAGGACAAAAATGGCATGAAGCAGTAGCTAAAACTAGATATGATGTCCAAGAAATCAAAGAGACAATGGAGCCATTTGCAGAACGATGTGATGTAATGTTGAAAAGTTATGATGCAATGCATAGAGGGTTGATTAATTGAAGGCTTTTTGATTGTGCCAACCTCAGAGGGGCCAGGGTTGACTCCATTGGACATCAGGGTGGGTAGGAAGATAGACAAGGACTTAGACATTTTCAATATTGAGTTGCTTAAGATAAGCTCTAATGGAAGGATGTAATCATCAGTCAAGGGATTCTATTAAACACAGGTATTTCTTGGACAGGAGGGACTGGTCAATCATGTGGCTCTGCTTGTATTGAGGGGAGAGCTTCCATTGTATTTGATGCTGCCTGCAGTTCCTTGAGTGCATTCTGGCATGTTGTGCTGATACTGGAGGAGAGGGAGGCATGGTGGAGGGCAATCAGTAGAGATTTTGCATCATTGCTAGTGCCTTGGGCAGCCATTTTTGCAAGCTCATTTGCCCTCTTGTTGAGCATGAATCCTTCATGGCCTGGTGTCCAGTGTACCTGCAGGTTGATGATGCCCTGTGTATAGTTGGTCCAGGAGCTGCCCTGGCTTGTGGCCCTCCAACATTCCTAAGCCCAAATTATCTTGTCCTGTCTGGTGTGTATGCATTTGGCTGCAGTGTGGACAAGGTCTAGGAGGTAGTGAGCAGGGTGGGAGCACTGGTTTGACAGGGCCCTCAGCATGGCCTAGCTGTCACTGCCAATTATAGCCAGTACAAGGAGTTGTCTGTTTAAGTTTGTCAGTAAGTGCAGGGCTAGCAGAGTACCCACTATCTCAGCCTTGTAGACCATATGGTCAGTGTCAGGTTCAAGGTAAAAGAAGAGGTGATTGGACTCAACTCCTCTCACATACAGAACCACTGCAGTGCTAACACCACCCTTAAAGCTAGAGCCATTGCAGTATATGGCCAAAGGTCTCAGAGGCTAAGATTAGTGCCTTTTCCCTGCTGCTGTTTATGTGGATAGTGAAAAAAGGCATGTACTTGGGATGCCTGCAGACAGGCTCCACCATTTCTATTTTCTTCAGGTTGACTCCTGTGGTATAGAACAGGTAGTGTAGGGGCATAGCCTGCACAGAATCTCTGAGCCCCCTATATGTCACTTCCCCACCAGGCTTAAGCACCTGCAGAATTCTATGTCTCAGCTTGCCAATCTAGACACTAGGCATGTATTTGGGATGCCTGCAGACAGGCTCCACCATTTCTATTTTCTTCAGGTTGACTCCTGTGGTATAGAACAGGTAGTGTAGGGGCATAGCCTGCACAGAATCTCTGAGCCCCCTATCTGTCACTTCTCCACCAGGCTTAAGCACCTGCAGAATTCTATATCTCAGCTTGCCAATCCAGACACTCCATTAAAGGCCCTAGCCCTCCAGGACAAGGCCTGGACTTGCCTGCTACACCTAGAGAACCAGGTGTAATTGTTCCAATCTTCCCTCACACATCAAATGACTGAACTCTTCACCCTTTGCCAAACCACTAAATGTATTTCCCAGTCCCTCTAGGCACTACTAGAGCACCTGACCCCTACCTCCACACCACCCCTGGCTGTGGAAACACCCCCAGAAACTCCAGCAGCCTTCCTAGTAGCTCTGGTAGCCCCCCAAGCATGAATTCCCTGTCTCACCACTCCCAGATGCATATAAAGTTAATTGCTCCAGTGGAGAGTGCTTTCTCCAGTCCTTCCTCACCTACATCCATCTCAGTAGGGATGCCTTTGACTCTGATGTGCTGAGAATAGCCTGGGTACTGTCATACATGAAGATGGGATGTACCTCCACCTACACACTACCGGTGTTTCAATGCCCTGGAGGTGTCAGAAGTTTTGCAGATTGGGCAGCCTTTGAAAAGGACTTCTGGGTGGAGTTTTTCCCAATTGACCCAGCCAAAACTGCTGCCTTAGTGCTATGTGACCAGGAGCAGTACAGGCAAGGGAAACAGATGCTGAACAAGTATATCAATTCCTTCCAGGCACTAGTTGAGCAAGTGGCCTACCCCAACAGCCTCCAACTATGCCTCACCTTCTGGGATGACTTGCACCCTTCATTACTGGAACACATCAACAACCTTGCTGAGGGCTGCCTAGATGATGAACAGATTGCCTCCTGGTATAAGGTGGCCCAAGATCAGTGGCAACTCCTGGAGATCTGATGGGAGCTATGCCACATGCATCTGGCTCACTGCCCTGCCCCTGCTGCCACTCTCCACTACCCTGCCCCTGCACTTCCAGCACCTGCCTCTGCTCCAGCCACCTCTGCACCATGACCCTTACCTCAAGGCATCCCCATAAATGATGATGCCACCTGACAGCACCACTGCATGCCATTACTGTGCCAAAGATGCCAGAAACCTGGGCACTTCATGCAACAATGCCCATTGGGCCTTGAGATATGCTACCTATCCACAGCAGAGCAAGAGGAGCTCCTCTTGCAGCTGTTGGCCACAAATGATGCCACTGGAGACTCCTCACTAGGTGGGCTGGCACCAGAGTTGACCCTGGAGGAGAGTGGCACTTGTGCCCCCCTCTTGGGTCTGGAGGAGGATTTTGAATCAAGTGACAGATGAGGTGTATGCCTCTGTCACCAAGTACTAACAGGTTTGCTTATCTGTCAATAGAAAATGAAATTGCTTCTCTTAATATTGATGACCCTGAGACAAAGTAACCTCAGTACCCCCCTCCAGACATACAAACACTAACTCTGAACTCCATGCCAAGCTCTCCATCACCCATTAGGCCCTGTCCATGCTGCCCCACCTGGAAATGCCAATTGCTCCAGCAGTGTATGGTAGCCACAAACCTCTTGGCAAATTCCTTGCACCTGGACATAGAGATTGAGACCATGGATACTCAGCAGGTGCACAAAGCTACCACCCTCCTGGATAGTGGTGCCACAGAACTGTTCCTAGACTCAGAGTTTGTTAAGTGCCACTGCCTGACCATGCAGCCACTGTCCAAGCCCATCCCAGTGTTTAATATTGACTGAGTGCCCAATGATGCCAGTGCCATCAACTCCATGGCTAACCTTGTCCTCTGCTACTGGAACCATGCCAAGTGGGCAGTCTTTGCCATCACCAGCCTAGGCAAGCAGGACATGATCCTTGGTTTCACCTGGCTTTGGGAGCACAACCCTGAAGTAGATTGGGCCTGGGGTGAGGTAACCATGAGCTGATTCCCCCAGAGGTGTGCCACCTGTGCTGCCAAAGTCAAGGAACAGCACTAGGCTGAGGCTTGAGAGCATGCAGTCATTCAGGCTTGCCATGCTGGCCATCTCCTCTTTGCAGATCTAGACCTTCTGGACCTGCCACTCCTGGCATTCCCTCATGGAGAGGCCCTCTATGAGGACAACCAGAGTAGTTGCAGGGCCCTGGAAGAGGATCTAACAGGGGAGTTTTGCAGCTTGCATGATCAGGAGTCCCTGGACAAAGCAGTGGAAATTGGAAATCAGATATATGCCACCACTCTACACTCCCTGCCCTCTATTGTGGAGATCAGGGCCAGCCAGACCACATCTCAGTGGCTGGCCTAGGCATTTGCTGTGAACTCCATGCTCTGGGAGCTCCAAGACCATTGTACCCCCATATCTCCATGCATTTAAGGATGTGTTCTCCTTTGACTCACTCCCAGAGCATGAGCAGTGGGACCATGCCATTGAATCAATACTGGTCTCTGAGCCTGCAAGCTGTAAGGTCTACCCACTGGCACTGAAGGAGCAGGATAAGCTTTATGCCTTTCTATAGGAGAATCTGGCCTCCAGTTGCATCTGCCCCTCCAAATATCTGATGGCTTCTCTGGTCTTCTTCATCAAGGAGAAGGACAGCTCTCTCCAACTGGTCCAGGACTACCAGGTTCTTAATGCCATGGCTGTGAAGAACTACTACCCCCTTCCCCTCATCTTCAAGCTCATCAATAACTTCTAGGATGCATGGTACTTCACCAAATTGGATGTCCAGTGGGGCTACAACAACATATGCATCCAGGAGGGAGATGAATGGAAGGCTGCCTTCCAGACCAACCAGGGATTATTCAAACCTCTCATCATGTTCTTCAAACTCACCAACAGCCCTGCCACCTTCCAGATGATGATGAACAACATCTTCTGAGACCTGATAGCTGTAGGCACAGTGTGCATATACTTTGATGACATCTTCATCTATACTTAAATGCTGGAGGAGCACTGCTGGGTCACATGCATCATCTTGGAACACCTCTGCCTTTATCAACTCTATCTCAAACCAGAAAAGTGGGAGTTTGAGCAAACCTGGATTGAGTACCTCAGGTTGATCATCTTGCATGGAACCACAGAGATGGATCCAGTGAAGGTGGCAGGGTTGTGGAGTGGCTGGACCCCAAGAACAAGAAAGAAGTGCAGGCCTTCCTAGGTTTCACTAACTTCTACTAGAGGTTTATCCAGGACTTCTCCCATCATGCCCAACTGCTGGTCAACCTTGCCACAAAGGATGCTGGCTTTTGATGATCTCAAGCATGCCATCACCTCCAGACCCATCCTTGTTTTTCTGGATGACAACTCCCCCTTCCAGGTGGAAGCTGACAGCTCTGACTTTGCCACTAGAGCTGTTCTGTCACAACAATCCCAGAAGGATGGAAAATGGCATCTGGTGGCCTTCTACTCCAAGAGTCTGAATGCAGTGGAGTGCAACTACAAAATCCATGACAAGGAGATGCTGGCTATCATCTGGTCCTTCAAGGAGTGGCAGCATTTCCTGGAGTGTGCATGGCATAAGTTTAAAGTGTAGACAGATTACAAGAATCTCAAGTATTTCTGGATGGCCCAGAAGCTCAATTGCCAACAGGCCTGGTGGTCCCTCTACCTAGCCAACTTTGACTTCTTGCTGCACTACAAGCCAGGCCAGAGCATGGGGAAGCCAGATGCCCTGTCCTGGAGAATGGACCATGGTACCAGGGAAGATGACAACAGCAACATCATGCTCCTCTGACCTGAGTTGTTCATAATCTGAGCCATGGAAGGCTTAGCCATTGAGGGGGTGGAGGTGGAGATCCCCCAGGACATCAGGCAGGGCAACTTGGATGGTCTTCAGGAGCAACTTGTTGCCCAGACAGCCAGGGCACTTAATTCCAGACATACCACCAGTCAAGTCCATCCATGCAGACAAATGGGCCTTCCATAACAGACTTCTGACCTTCTGAGATTGTATCTACATGGCCAACAACCCAGAGCTCTGCCAGAGGATTGTAGAGCAACACCATGACTCCCAGATTGCAGGACACCCTGGCTGGTGGAAAACATTGGAGCTAGTGTCCTAGAACTATTGGTGGCCCCAGATGTCCCAGTATATTGGGTCCTACACTAGTACATGAATCTCTGTCTCTGGACCAAGCCCCAATGTCACCTCCCCTCTGGACAGCTCCACCTCCTGCCTATCCTGACAGAGCAATGGAGTGTTGCCTCAGTGGACTTCACTGTAGAGCTCCCCAATGCCCATGGTTACAATGCCATCATGGTAGTGGTGGACCTCTGTGGTAAGCAAGCACATTTCATCCCTACTCACACCACTTGCTCCACCATGGGCACTGCTAACCTGTACCAGAAAAACATATGGAAGTTGCATGGCCTCTTTGAGGCCTACATATCTGACTGTGGTCCACAATTTGTGGCAGACTTCATCCAGGAGCTCATCCAGGAGCTCTACCAACTACTCACCATGAAGCTCCACACCTTCACTGCCTACCACCCACAGTCCAATGGCCAGATCAAATGTGTGAAGCAGGAGCTTGAACAATACCTCTGCCTCTTTTGCAACAAGCACCAGGACAACTGGGACAAACTCCTCCCTGATGCTGAGTTTCAGTACAACAACCATGTTCATGCAGCCACCCAAGTTTTGCCCTTCTTCCTGGACACCAGATGTCACCCATATATGGGCTTCAAATGCTGGGTCCAACCGTTGGAGAACAAAGCTGTAAATGAGTTTGTGGACCAGATGAACATTGCACAGGAGGAAGCCCAGGCAGTGCTGGCACAGGCAAAAGACAACATGGCATGATATTATGACTGTGGAATGACCCTGGCACCTAAGTACAAGTCCAGAGATTGAGTTTATATGGATGCCTCCAATATTACAACCACCCAACTGTTGAAAAAGCTCTTGCACCAGCAATTAGAACCCTTCATGGTAGAACAGCAGGTAGGGCCTCTAGCCTATTGACTCTGGCTCCCAGCAGGAGTGCACCAACTTTATCTGGTCTTCAACATGGTCAAACTGACTCCAGCCTCAGTGGACCCTATCTTAGGGTGACACCCAGCACCCCTGCCACCTCTAGTGATGGTCAATGACAGCAAGAAGTACAAAGTGGAGGAGATCCTAAATAGCTGTTTATTCCAGTGGCAACTACAATACAAGGTAAAGTGGAAGAGCTATGGAATACATGCATGCACCCAGACTGGTCAGGGAGTTTTACCAATGACACCTGGAAGTGCCCTGAGCCATTTGAGGAATGTATCCCCTCTTACTGGCAGACTAGGCAATCTGGAATTTCTTTTACCCCATGCATCAAGACACTGCACACTCTAGGGGGGGTGATGTCAGGGGACTACCCTTTCCAACCTCCACCTCTGACCAACACCAACTCTCCCTGACCTGTTTCTATTGGGAGACTGCTCATATGAGACCCTCTGGTTTGTTTCCTCTGTTTCAAGCCTGCCTTTCATCTTTGTCCTCCCATCTTCTGGTGACAAATACTTTTGACCAAGGACTATCTTTTGGTTATATTTTTATGTGGTCATGTGCCATGAGTCCAGAGATCAAGGCCATTTACAATGGATTTCCATTTCTGGTACAATCTCCGGAGTTATGGCAATTTCCGGAGTTTGCACCTTTGGGTTAGGGTTAGAAGTTATCTTAAAGCATCACACCTGGCCAGGGAGCTCCTTAGACTTGTTCTCTTTGGATCTCCCTCTGCTAGGTGAGTAGTCATGTCCATAGACCCTTGTACAGTACTAAATAGACTTTGGATCTCCCTCTGCCAGTTGTGTGACTTAGCCACAGCCACCAGAGGTCACCCTTACAGTTCTGCTCCCCTGAGGCTTGTTCAATGTCTCCTGGGCATTCTACAGGTCCCTGGAGATCTCTGGAGACCCCTGGAACTTTCCATGATCCCTTCTTGAGCACTTTAGCTAACTCTGGTTACCTACACAGTTGTTCCCATGCCTCCACTGCCTGTTGATGTGCTGCACCAAGCAGCAGGGATCCTTAGACTTGTTCTCTTTGGATTCCCCTCTGCTAGGTGATTAGTTTACCATTTGTATTGTCAATCACAATTCTAATATACTTTGAATTCCTCTCTGCTAGCTGCATGATTTAGCTGTTGCTCCTAGAGGTTGCCCTTACAGATGCAGGATGGAGGAAATGCTCTCCACTGGACCAATTGTCATTGTATGTGTCTAAGAGCACAGGACAGGGGATTTGCACTTGGGGGTTTACTAGAGCTGCTGGGGGAACTACTGGGGCTGCTGGGGATGTTTCCATGGCCAGGGGTGGCACAGAAGTAGGAGGCAGGCACTCTAGTAGTGCCTGAAGAGACTGGGAAATGAGCTTGGTGGTTAGGCAAAGGGTGGAGAGTTCAGTCATGTGATGAGTGAGGGAAGATTGGGTCAATTGCACCTGGCTCCCTAGATGTAGTAAGCAAGTCCAGGCCTCATCATGTGGGGCCAGGGCCTCCAAGGGCACAGCAACTGCCAGTGCAACATTGCCAGATAACTGCTTCCACAGTGTGTGTATATGCTTCTTAGCAATGCACTTTTCAAGGACAATGAGGGCTTCACTGCTGGTTGGGACCCTGGATAGTGACAAAGCATTGGCCTTCACTACTAGCCAGACCAACTGAGAAGGCAGCCAGCCAAGAGCCAGACAGGTCATGGGTTTGTGTAAGGCCCTGCCCCTGATGCCTGATAATATGCATAACAAGAGAGTCAGGGAGCTTGAGGGCACATTCATAGCAAGGGGCTTTACCATCTGTAGGGGGAAGGTCCTCAGCAAGAGGGATGGCCAGGGAAGTATTAGAAGTAGAGTGCAAGACCCATTGAGGGTTATGAGAGGAGGGTGTGGTAGGGGTTTGCAAGAACTTGGAGGGCTTAGGGCAGCCAGGACAAGCAGAATAAGGGGCTACTGGAATGTTACTATGCTTGTTAGCAGTTTGGGCAGTGGCAACCACATGTCCAGTCTCCAAGGCAGCTAGTCTGCATTTGAGGGCAGCAAGTGTCAGTTGCATCTGCTGTAGAGTAGAGGCCTAATCAACAGTCCAGTGAGGCATTGCAGCAGGGCCCATCCCAGGGACAGGAGGCATGCTGGAGGCCTGGTCAGAAGGGCAAGCAGAGGGTACTGCAGTAGGGATATGAGTTGTAGAGGTAGGGGAAGACTAGGGTCAGAAGACATAATATTGTAAGGGCAACCTCCAGGAGCAATGGCTAAATCATGCAGCTAGTAGAGGGGAATCCAAAGTATATTAGAACTGTAATCAATGATACAAATGGTAAACTAATCACCTAGCAGAGGGGAATCCAAAGAGAACAAGTCTAAGGATCTCCACTGCTTGGTGCAGTGCATCAGGGAGCAGCAGAGGCATGGGAACAATTGTGTAGGTGACTGGAGTTAGCTGAAGTGCACAACAATGGACCCATAGTGCACTCTGGAGCTGTCAAACAAGCCTTAGAGAAGCAAAAATGGGCAAGGAGAGTTGGTGTTGGACAGGGGCAGAGGTCAGAAAAGGTAGTCCCTTGACATCACCCCCCCTTTAGCATGCAGTGTCTCAACATGTGGGGTAGAAAAAGTTCCAGATTGTCTGGTCTGCCAGGGGGAGGGAATATATTCCTCTAACAGCTTGCAGTGTGTTTGGATGTCATCAGTGGAACTCCCTGACCAGTCTGGGCACATGCACATTCTCCCAGGGTTCCCAGGAAATGTCCTTGATTCCATAGCCTTTCCACTTCACCTTGTACTGTAGTCTCTGTCAAAATAGATGGCTGTCCAGGATCTCTTCCACCTTGTACTCCTTGCTGTTGTTGACCACCACCAGAGGAGGCAAAGGTGTTGGGTATCATCCCAGGATAGGGTCTGCTGGGGCTGGAGTCAGTTTGACCATGTTGAAGACCAGATGGAGCTGGCACATTCCTATGGGGAGCTGAAGTTGATAAGCTAGGGGCCCTACCTGCCATTCTACCATGAAGGGTCCTAATTGTTGGTGCAAGAGCTTCTTTGACAGCTGGGTGGTCATAATATCAGAGGCATCCAGGTAGACTCAATCTCTGGCCTTGTACTGGGGTGCCAGGGTTCTTCTGCAGTCATAGTACCATGTCATATTGTCCTTCACCTTTGCCAATGCTGCCTGGGCTTCCTCCTGTGTGATCTTCATCTGGTCTACAAACTTGTTCACAGCCACATTCTCTGAAGGTTGGGCCCAGGGTTCAAAGCTCATGCATGGGTGATGTCCAGTGTCCAGGAAGAAGGGTGGAAACTGGGTGGCTGCATGAACATGGATGTTGTACTGGAACTCAGCATCAGGGAGGAGCTTGTCCCAGTTGTCCTGGTTTGCAGAAGAGGTGGAGGTATTGTTCAAGCTCCTGGTTCATGTGCTCAGTCTGGCCATTGAACTGTGGGTGGTAGGTGGTGGAGGTGTGCAGCTTCACATTGAGTAGTTGGTAGAGCTTCTGAGTGAAGTCTGCCACAAATGGTGGGCCCTGGTCAGATACATAGGCATCAGAGAGGCCATGCAGCTTCCAAACATTCCTCCAGTACAGGTTAGCAGTGCCCATGGCAGAGCAAGGGGGATGAAATGTGCTCACTTGCCTTAAAGGTCCACCACTACCATGATGGCATTATAGCCATGGGCATTGGGGAGTTCCACAATGAAGTCTACCAAGGCAATGGTCCATTTCTCCATAGGAATAGACAGAGGGTGCAGCTGGCCAGAGGGAAGGCAGCATTGAGGCTTGGTCCAGAGACAGAGATTGCATGTACTAGTGTAGGATCCAATGTACTGGGACATCTGAGGCCACCAGTAGTTCTAGGACACCAGCTCTAGCATTTTCCACTGACCAGAGTGTCCTGCAATCCAGGAGTTGTGGTGTTGCTCTACAATCCTCTGGCAGAGCTCTGAGTTGTTGGGCACATAGACATGATCCTGGAAGGTCAGGAGTCCTGTTACAGATGGCCCATTCATTTGCTTGGACAAATTTGACACCAGTGGTGCATCCAGACTTGAGCACCCTGGCCACCTGAGTGACAAGTTCCTCCTGCAGACCATCCTGATTGCCCCACCAGATATTCTGGAGGATCCCCACCTCTGCCACCTCAATTGCTAGGCCTTCCATGGCTTGGATTGTGAACAACTCAGGCTGGAGGAGCACAATGTTACTGTTTTCATCTTTCCCAGTGCTGTGGTCTTCTCTGCAGTGAGAAGTCAAAGTTGGCTAAATAGAGGGACCACCAGGCCTGTCAGCAATTGAGCTTCTTGGCCATCCAGAAATACTCAAGGTTCTTATGATCTGTCCATACTTTGAACTTATGCTGTGTGCCCTCCAGAAAATGCTGCCATTCCTTGAAGGACCAGATGATGGCCAGCATCTCCTTGTCATGGATTTTGTAGTTGCATTTGACCATGTTCAGACTCTTTGAGTAGAAGGCCACTGAATGCCACTTTCTGTCCTCCTGGGATTGTTGTGATAGAACAGCTACAGTGGCAAAGTTGGAGCTGTTGGCTTCCATCTGGAAGGGGGAGTCATTGTCTGAGAATAGGAGGACAGGTCCAGAGGTGACAGTGCACTTGATATTGTCAAAATCCATCTGCTCTGGGGACTGCCATCTCCAGCCAGCATCCTTAGCAGTGAGGTTGAACAATGGTCAGGCATGATGGGAGAAATCCTGGATGAACCTCCAGTAGAAGTTG
>JAGGAV010015677.1:0-31842 GCA_017657295.1 Termitomyces sp. DKA64 | reverse complement strand
TCACCACTTCCTTTGCCCAGTCAATCTCAGGATTATGCTCTCAAAGCCAAGTGAACCCCAAGATCATATCCTGTTTCTCCAAACTGGTGACAGCAAAAATTGCATGCTCTGAGTATGTCTGATAGCAACAGGACCAGGTCCACCACAGAGGAAATGGAGCTAGCTTCAATAGGGGTACCATCAATGTTGTATACTAGAATAGGGCATATGAGTGGTCAAGTGGTGAGATGGTGTTGTTTCACATGTTCTGTGTCAAGGAAAAGGCATGTTGCCCCACTATCAAGTAGGGTGACTACACTGAGAGTGTGCTGGGTATCCATTGTCTCCACCTCCACCTCCAATCTTAAGGAGTCAACAAAGGGAGTAGAGGCAACAATGTAATAACAAGGGAGGCAATGTTCCTAGGCAGGAAATCTATGGCACAATTGAGAGAAAACTTCCCTAGCTAAGGCTTTAAGTGGGGGGTGTTGTACATTGGAGAGTTCCAGTTTCAGTTACAGTATCAGGTACAAGGGGGGTTGTATTAGATTCTATGAACAAGACAGCATAACAGTTAGCACTAGGCAATGGAGGTGCACAGTTCATACATTCTTTTCCTAAAAATCCTCTTCCAGCTCCAAGGGAGGGGAGGTCCTATGGCAGGAGCATCAGGAGAAGGAGCTCCAGAGGCATCCTAAATGTTGGATCAATAACTCCTGCTTTGCTGGAGAGTGGTAGTAGACTGCCATTCCATGGGGGTAGTAATGAGCAAGATGGCCTGCCTTTTCACATTGCCAGCAATGCAGAGGGGTGGAAGAGCACTGGGAAGAAGCATCCACATCCATGGGCATGCCTGCAGGCAGGAAACAAGGAGGTGGAGGCATGAGAGTGTGCACAGGAGCAGGGCAAACAGAGAAGGCAGGGAAAGGTGTAGCTTGAGGTGGAAATCCTGGTCTGGTAGTGAACCCAGGAACCCAGGATGGGAGTGAGTGGAAGAAGGCTGAGTGCAATGAAGTGCTTGCTTCAGTTCCATGAGCTGCCAGTGTACTTGAGCCATCTTCTACCAAGTCTCATTATGTTCATTGTCTGGTTGTCCTTCTGCCATGCTGTTGATCTAGTCCATGAGAGAAGGGTGGAGTCCCTCTCAAAAAGTGAGACAAAGTTGCAGACCATCAGGGAAGGCAGCCTGCTTGACTAGAGCTCAAAAGGAGTCAATGTACTTATCCAGGGACCTCTCCCCTTGACCATACTGGCCATGATCTCAAAGGGAAAGCACAGCAGTCTTGGCAGTGTCAAGAGGGAAGAACTCACCTCAAAAATTGCATTCAAACTCATCCCAACTTACAAAACTCTCTACCCCTCCATTCCTTCAGAATGCTCATAGCACATATGTCAAAGTGCAACCTAGCTTCATATAAGAAAGGACCCATCTGATCTTTAAAGCATCAGAGGCAAACACTTCACTATTCAGCTGGATATAAGAGATACAGGACTGAAGAAACCACTCTTCAGCCTTGTGGTCTTCATTGTAAGCATCAGGGAGAGCAGGGTGGGGTATTTTGGAGTGTGCCATTGTCATAGCAGTAAAGCAAGCTGGCGGCAACATAGCAGTGGACATAGGGACTGCCTGAGGCATTGGAGAAGAGAGGGGGAGGTGTTCAAGGAGGGTTCACAGAGAGTGGGCAATAGTTTCTATAGATTAGTGTAAACTGGTGAGTTTATTGGTGTGGAGGGTGAGAGAAGCTTGAGTAGACTGCACCTGAGTCTCCAGAGCTAACAAATGATGCCAGGCATTGTCCTGAAGGATGGAAGCATCCAGGGGGTCCACTGGCAGTGTTGAAGTAGTTGTAGAGGCTAGTCAGGCTGGGGTTGGGACACCAAGGTGGGGAAGTGACTTCTAGGAGCAGAGCCAACTCTAGCAGCTAAAAGGGGGCTTCCAGACTGAAATGAGAGACTGTTTCTGCTGTGAGGGTGACCTCTGAAGGCTGTGGCAAAGTCACACAACTGGCAGAGGGAGGTCCAAAGGTATATTTAATGTCTATATGGAGTTCTAAAGGTCTAACTACTCACCTGGCAGAGGGAGGTCCAAAGAGAACAAGTCTGAGGATTTTCAATGCCAGTGTTTGAAAAATTGACTTTAGAGCTTCTAATAAAAACACTACCTAACACTAAGTCTGGAGTCCAATCCCAAAAGTGGAAGTTTATCTTAAATGGCCTTGATCTCCAGCCTCCTGGGGCACAGCCACTCCATCAGATAGCTCTGGTTTGAAAGTACTTGCCACCAAAAGATGGAAGGGTGGGGATGTGAGGACAGCTCAGAACAAGGGAAACAAGAATGGAGTCTGACTTGGATAGGTCCCCTGACACCAGCCTCAGGATGCTCCTCCCACACCAGGACAATCTACAACTTAAATACTGGTGTGGGACCCCCTTTGGGGGTGCAATAACTGACACCTGTCAGGCCTAGCAAGTCCCCACCTTAAACTCATGCCCCCAAAGGGGGTGCCTCACCAGTATTTGAGTTGTAGAGTGGTATCAGTTATGATAGTCTTGATATTACTTACTTACTTGTCTGTTTATATTTGTGCCAGTCTCTATCTCATTGTTCCAATCTCTTTGTCTTGTATTGTGTCAATCTTATCTCTTTCCTTTCTTGTCTTGCCTTGCCTCACCTTGTTTAATCATCTCATCTCATCTTGTCTTGTCTCTTTCTCTTTGTGTTCTGTCTCAACTCTATTTCTTTCATCTCTGACTTTTGCTTCTATCTCCATGTTTCAGTATCCCTCTCTGTCACTCATTCCAAGTTAATCCCAAGGTCTGATCACCCATACTTGACTCTCCCTCAACCCCCAGTCCTGCTACCTCTGCTCACATGATCCAGACATCTCTGCCTTCTTGGTAGCTGGCTCTGGACTTCCATACCTTGCTCCCCAGCACTTTCCCTTTGCTTGCACTACCTCATATGCTTTGCCAGAGCTCCCCAAACTCACTTGGGCCACTTCCCAGACCCTGTATCATCAGTTCCCCTTATCTGGAGCCTGCCAAAGCATGGATTATGTGTATCAGATGTCATGTCTGCCTGGTAAGGACTTGCCCAGTGGATCTGAGCCCCCATGGTCAGCAGAACCTAACAAATACAGTCAGCCTCCCTTGATGCCTAACAGCCAATCAATCCTTGCCACCAATCTCTGCATCCACATATCTTGATGCTGTAAAACTTCTATGCATGTTTCAAAGGAAGCTCAAAGCATTATCCATGACTGTGGAGTACAGGTCATCTGTGGTGGACATATGAGGTGGATAAGTGAAGCTTGCAAGGCTGATAGTAACAAATGTAGTAGTGAAAACAGCATTAAGAATATGAGGTTAGCACCTAGAATTGGCTGTTATCTGATTGCATTATTTGCAATATTTGTAAGCAGGTAGGTAGCCCTTATAAATATATCAACCCAATATGCTTTATTTTAATTTTGCCTTCCTCCTCAGTGGATGCCTATTAATGTGAGGTTGCCTTGTAAAAAAATAGGGTGCTTCTAAATTACTCCAGCTGTGTGTGTGGTAAGCACAAACCAACATTCTCATCACACTGCTGGCAATCAATAGTTTTTACTGTGGAAATACTGAAAGGAAACATGTTATCCCATTTCTTGAACATATTTTAATTCTGGAAAAAGTCTTTTTCCATTGTCTGGAGCTTTTTTTATGGAAAATGCCCCTTTTAGAAATGGGATAACATGTTTCTTTTGCAATTCTTCTAATGGACATAGTTTCTAGTGCCAGCAGTGATAATGGGGACAATGCATGGGAAAGGGTTTGTAAGCCAGCTTAGCTGACAGATTAACATCTAGGACATTGCTTGCTGACTAATAATGACCTTTTACAGGAATTCTTGATAAGATGTCATCTGAATGATAAGGAAACAAGATAGGAAAATTGAAGATCAGAGGCTCTTTTTTCAATTTACATATCTTTTGATGTTGTTTCTGAAGTAATGTATGGGAAAAACTGCTTTAAGGAATTGATTGATGATATAAGATAGAATAAGATAAGATAATTGATTATTTGCAGATATCTTCATCTGGAGGCTCTTTTTTCACACTTCAAAGTATATAGTCAACTTCAATAGGTATACCATAGTCAACTTCAATAGGTATACCATGGTCAACTTCAATAGGTATACCATAGTCAACTTCAATAGGTATACCATCTTTTTTTATTATGTGTGCAAGATGCAAGAGAGTCTGTAGGTATGGAAAAGACCAATTTAAGGGAATCCTTGACAAAATATAAGATAATATGACTTCCACCTTTGCCTCTGGTTGCTGCCTGCCTTTTGCATGCTGCACCTCTGGCTGGCTTGCTCATCACTTGCCTCTTGACTGGAGAGTCAGGTCATGAGTGGTGGGCTTGGTTTGGACTATCCATGGCTGACATCACCTTACAGAGATAGACCCATGCTAGAGGCATAGGACATAGCTTGTCTTGATATAATGGGACAATGCATGAGAAAAGGCCTGTAAGCAAGCTTAGCTGATGGATGATAATCACTGCCAGCAGCCAATAGTGTTTTCTGTGGAAATACTGAAAAAGAAACATGTTATTCCATTTCTTGAACAGATTTGTATCCCAGAAAAAAGTCTTCTTTCATTGTCTAGAGCCTTTTTTTCCATAAGAAATACCCCTTTTAGAAATGGGATAACATGTTTCTTTTGTAATTTTTCCACTGAAAACAGTTTCCAGTGCCAGCAGTGTCAGAAGCCTGTAGCAACTGTCATTGGATTTGCCAATAGTGATGTTCCTGTCCCAGCTTGGCCTGAAAGCTCTGGCTTTGGCCTGGTTTGAGGGGGCCTTGGCTTAGATTCACACCAGGCCAAGCCCAAGCCCCCAATTGGAGCCTGGCTCTGGCTTAGCTTGGCTCAGGCTATGGCTTTTTGCAGCTAAGGTGTATTTTTTACTTTTTGCTAGTAAGAGATAAGATTAGTATGTACATTCAAATCATCTTCATCTTTGTGGTCTACAAGCAGTTCACCCCAACCCTCCTCATTCTCAAACCCTTTTCCAAATCCATCATTGTCCTCATCAATTTCAAGCCTCTCAAGCTCCATCTCATTGAGTGATGTAAGCTTAGGTTTTAAGTGATTGAATCAAAACAAGAGGAGACACTGACTGAGCACTGTTTTGGAAGAACCTGACCCACCTGGTTGGTGGATACCCCCCTCTGTCCTGGAATCACCAGGGTTGGTAACTGCATGCTCATGATGTTTCTCCCCACCCATATCAAATTTGGGCTTAAAGGCTTCATGCCAGGATATTGCCATTACTGGGGGTTAATCCGCCGCCATCTGGGTCGGTTGGGTTTACTTTATGTTGGGAGACATTCCACAAAGCTGTGTGGCTTAGTGGAATGTCTCCCCACACACTGAGGGGGAAAAGTCAGGGAAGAAAAAGGACACTTAATCTATATGTACGTACTACTGATGCATCTCAACTATTAAGGAAATGTGGTAGTCATTCTTGGTGAAGGTGTACAGATATGCTGTCACCTGTGAGTGCAGTCAGCTTAAAATTGAAGTTATGAATGTCAAGAGGGCAACGTGGATTGCATCAAATAGTATCGAAATATTTGTCGGCTACTTGATCCAAAAGCCCTGGCCTGGGCCATTGGCTTTGGCTTTCCAACATTTGTGAGCCAGGCCAAAGCCCTTACCAGACCGGCACCTCTGGCCTGGCTCAAATGGGCTTGGCCAGGCCTGGCATATCACTATTTGTTAGTAACACATCGCTGCTGTGAAATAGAGAATAATTGATGACGAGGTATACAAAGCGTAATAGTTATGTGGTACATAGTATGGTATATTACGATTATATGTATACATGTAAGATAATGAAGTCATTTGTCGACATCTGCAGGAGACTTCTACATGGATGCATGATCCGCGAAATGTTGGATTGTACTAGTAGTGTATTGTGTGTGAAATGGATGACCACCAGTTTTTGAGAATGATTTCCGAGCTGAAAGCTATTGATAAGACGTGTTTTCAGTCCCCAAGGGCAAACGATCCCTCGGCTAGGATGTGGCTTACGAGAAAAATGCACCTGGTTCCGCAAGGAGAAGAGTAGGGAGCCACTTAGCCCCCTAGTTGACGAGATACGAGTACGAGGTGAACGCTCCGCTGGTCTCGGGCAATAGCGCAGAGTCAGTGCCTGCGATCCTAATGTTCATATCACCAAGCTGTTGTTCAAGGTCGATAAACTTCTGCGTCTGTACGAACTAAAACAAATAGATTAGCTTCGCTGAAACGAAGAAGAAAAGTATACGTAAGAAAGTTTACCTTAGGAAGCGAGTCCATAAGCATTACGCGGAATGTATGCCCCTGTATCTTGTTGAACTGCGTCATAAGATTGTAGAGCTGCTCGCCATTACAATTCATGATCCGAGCCGTCCTATCCTCCAAATCCGCATTTGAGCCCGGACCCCTTTCCCTGTTCGTATGGATCAGACCCGGCGACAATGGCACTGCATCGATGAAACGGAATAACTCATTCCGGAGAGTATAGTCTGTGTTCAGCTCAAACTGGCTATTAGGGTGGAGATAGGACTTGTATATGTGTACCGCCTTCTTCAAGAGCGCTTGGTGGTGCTTCTTACGATTTTGCTTCAGTTGTGTATCGTAAGTGAGAGAATGGTTTGTGGTGGCACCGGAAATGGCGCTGGAAGTGACGTTGAACTTGCGGTTAATGGCATTGACATCAAGCCAGTAGAGGATGTGTTCTTCGCAATATTTTTCATGCAAAAAGGCGCGGAAAAGGGAACGATAAGATTGTTCTCTGAGGATGTAATGCAACCGGTTGGAAGGTGTTACGCGGTTTTCTGAGACTGAAAGAATCGTCAGAATAGGTTTGGATGTTTGGGATAACAGTATCTTACCCCCTCCGGCCTTTTCATCGAGTTCCTCTGATATTCGTTCAGAGAAGGATTTCAGTGTATCGATATTGAAGTCCCATCCGGCCACCCGGCGCCCTTTGTCAGTCACTTGGTAATACACCCTATTGGCACACCGAAACTCTCCTCGGGTCTACAAATAGCATACGACGACGGTCAAACTCCAACAAAGGTGTAGAGAAAATAAAGTTGATGCATACCCGATTAGTCAAGTCGTGCTCTAGATCGTCAGGAGAGCCGTGGACAGTGAGTATGATGGCATGGTCATTGAACTTCTCTGGATCACCAACCAACATTATCAGCCCAAGACGCTCAAAATGGGCTGCTACCTGTGCCGCCTCTTCTCTTCCACTGACAGACGTGAAATTACAGAGCCATTCCAGCGCGTCCACTGCATCGAAACAATAGTGGCGCTGCACCGCCTTCGGTGAAAGCGACCCCGAGTGGTCCATGATGTCTGCCAAGCCAATGCCTTCGGATTGCTTGGATTGTAGCAAAGGGAGGTTGAAGCCATTTTTGGAGTAGTTGGGCTGCTGTCCCACGAACCATTGGAATAGGGCGATAATACTGCTGTATGGGAAGATGATGCTGTCATCCACGGACTCTCGCTCGACACGAAACAATTTCGGACATATAATCTCGGATTCAAAAACAGGTTGGAGGTGGTCGGCGTCGATCCCGGTTTTCTCGATGAAGGATTCGAGCACGTGCAAACCTTTTGGTGTCAAGCAGTATAAACTCCTGTTTTTAAAAAGGTTGAGAGATTGGTCAAGGGCATTCCGGATATACCGGGCGTCCATGAAGTGTTGGCATAGTTCCATAGCCACGTGCCGCGTCATTGAAAACACAAAGTTTGTCGTAGTCGTGAAAACGTATGATGGATCATCAGGGTCCGTTGTGCGCATCGATTGTGAGAATTTGAGCGTTTGCAGGGTTTGAACAGCTTCATCTCTGGAAGGATGGAGTCAGGCATCCGTACCGAATTCAACTATGAAAGACCCACGTTGAGAAAGAATTTGGGTAGGTTCGAAAGAAAAGCCTGTGAGGTTTCAATCCAATTGCTACAACAAACGTTGCAAAGAGATCGGCAGTGTCCTTAGAACTACCTCAGACGATGAGTTGGACACACATGACGACGTCCTGACCTTATAAAATGGCCGTCCGACCTTTGTCAACTTCAAGACATGTTCAACTAATTCTTCCCCCCCTGGTAACTGACGCTTTGCCATCAGCTCAAAGCTATTAGGCTTCAAAGGTTCCACGTCGTCTGCAGCTTGAACAGAGGCCATTCAGATTGAGGAAGATGAAGGTAAAAGCCAAGTTGAAGCGAGCGAGTAGGTGCCGATGTGCCTATGGCGTTAACTTGCATAAGCAAATGGGGAAGTTGCTGTCAGAATGGGTGAGTTTCGGCGGTCCGACTGGGTATACAAAAGACCGTGATTGTGCTGACAGAGGTTCCGACAGGTCACGTCTCGCCAAAGCCGATTTTCTACAACTTCTTAACATAGAAAAGAAGTTGGCGTCCACCCGGACATACATAGAAGGGTGTTTCTTGCCTTACCTGGCTGTGTGCTTGTTGCCTTCTGATGCTGAGTCGATTGGACAACGGTTCAACACTGCCTCCGACTCGGACTTGGTCCCGGTGGTACCAGCGTCGACAGCACTCTCAATACTCGCTAGAGAGGAAAGCAAAAAGAGTTCATTGGCAAAGACGTTGAAAGGCGTTCGCATTCGGAAGCGCGCAGTTGGAAGTCCGCCCAAATCAAGTTTTATCCGACAGAAAATTTGGACACCGGTTTCGTCACAAATTTTGGGCCAGATAATGTTTAATAGTCATGCTGCTACTCCAAGACGCTTTATGATACGTACTTGAGCGGGCCATTACGACAGAAAGTGTAAATAGCGAAAGTCGATAGCATCGGTATTTCCCGGTTCATACTCGTGTCGAGATTGTTGGATGATGTCACACTGCGACGATGTTGCGATGCCTTTCCCTGCAGTTCACAAGGAATGTAGCTCTAGCTCCGAGGAACTATTCGCAAGCTGCAAATTCTCTACCTCCTACTCCAAAATTAACGGCTCTTGCAACTCCTGAAGACCATCACGAGGCAAAAGCATGGATATTGAAGTTCAAGACCCAGACAATACCAAGGTCATTGGTAGAATTGGGCTTTTCAAGGAGTTCTGGACCAGGTGGCCAGGTATGACATGGTCAAATAATAAGTCTCACTAATCTAATCTTGAACCAGAACGTCAACAAAGTCAACACGAAAGTAACTTTAAAATGTCCTCTTGATTCACCGTGGATCCCCGCGTGGGCCCACGCACACATAAAGGCAAACGTACGGCCTCACACCTAATGTTAGTATTCATCCCTAATGAATGTACCGATAGCCACACTACGTCTCGTCCTCGAAATCAATTCAGATCCAATCGACAGTCTTTCGTTCTCAATCCCAGAACATCGATGACTGCCTGTCGAAGGTGAGCCTCATTCTTTGCTCGTATAACGACTCAGCAGAAAGTATCAGCTGCACGACGTCGTCCTCAGCGCATCATCCGCCGATATCAAGAATGAGCCAACTCAAGAGCAAAGGAAGCGTGTCGAGTTTTTGGAACGTGCTGAAAAGGCTCGTCGTCGTCAGGAGAAATCGTATCGAAGTGAGGTGAAGAAGAACCGATCGAGAGGAGGGTGGGATTGAGGTTTCAACTCTTGAGCTCCTCGCGACGATCTCGGCTTATCTTTCGGCCGATCAACACAGTTGAAGAACCTCAGCAGAACCCGCCTGCGGAGGGTGCTGTGGTTATACGGATAGGTGTATCGCAAAGCCGTCCTTCATTTGGCTCATCAAATATCTCAATGTAATTCCATGAACGCTGCCACAGATTCGGCCTTCTTCCAAATGATACCTTGTCGATCCGGCATCCTCCACCTCACAGATAAGCGTACTATCACGCATTGAGCATCGCCGCTGTAAACTGTTCTGTCTACCGGATACCGCAAGTATGGTGCATTAAATCTTGCCCGTGAGGGAGCCGGAAGTCCTTCGGCCTCTGGTATCGAATGCTACCCATGCCGATGAACCTCTGACCTGACTATAATTTTGGTCAACACGACTATATGCCAGGCGTCTGGATTGACACAGCACTCGATGAGAGATGTCCGTAGCATCCTTGTTCCGAACACATCCGTGGACGCCGGAAATCTGCCTATCTTTCTCTCCCCCGATCATACTTACCTTAGAAGGATCCATAGATTATGTATTAGTCATCCGTACCCCGGTCCTGGTCCATTATGTAAAGCTAACCAACCTCTGATTGAAACACGGAACAGGTTGGGGATGGACTGTGGTAAATGATACCCAGGCTCCCTTCCCTGACATTATTTGCAAGTGCTTGTTTTCTAGATCACAAAATGAACCAGCTGATCAGTAGCAAGAGGAAAAGCCTTGGCAGAATAAAATCACATCATTGAGTTGCCTGAGCCTAGCTATAGAGACCATGCATAACCATCTACACTTCATTGAGTGTTCAGGCAATTTGCCCAGTCTGAGTCTGTAAAACCTATAAGTCCTATATCCTTTTTTCCTCCCAAGCACAGTCTCAAATCTCGATGCCTTTGAGGTATTGAACTAGGCATATGGCTGCATTCCAGTGTATGAATCAAGATATTGAGTCAGTTGTTGTACTGTATATTGGATATCAGGCTGTGTTGAGATTGCAAGCCACAAGAGACCACCCACCAATTTCCTGTAGGGTATCCTGGATGATTTTTCATGCTCCTCCTGGCTCAGTTTCAAGTGATGTGTATGCACATTTTCTGACCAGGTTCCCACTGGTAATGATAATGGGGTCATGTTGGTCTTCAAAATTGAGAGATTAATTGATCAATGAGTAATGGCCTGTGATAGATAGACTTGTCAGTTCGGTCAATCCCATTCTGCAGCTATACCAACAATATGCCATGGTGTTCCCAGCTCCAAAATTGTCCAGACTTTGCATAGTTGAGTTTTTAATTGGTCATTTGCCGCCCTTTGTGCTTGCAATGGAAAGATAGTTGTCTGCATAGACTGCTGTAATAGCTGTGTCAGTGTCAGTTTTAGGGAAGTATATGCACAATTCACATGACAAATGACTGAATCCCCATTTTGATCATTGTTCTCATTTAGTATCCTGTTCCAGATTCTCCCTGCTTGCTTCATCCCAACATGAAGTAAACCCAACACATATGGTTGGTGGTATTGATACCCCTGTAAGGGCAACCTCTGGAGGCTATGGGAGAGGGAGATCCAAAATCTATCAAGCATATACAAGAAGATCTGAGGTTGCTAACTACTCACCTGGCAGAGGGAGATCCAAAGAGAACAAGTCTGAGGATTCCCTATGCCAGTGACAGAAAATTTACTCTAGAGCTTCCAGAAGAAACAAACCACTACAATGAAGTCCAGAGTCTGACCCAAGTATGGAAGTCCATCTTGTATGAATTATGAACAGAGAACCAGGATGGTCTGAGGACTGAAAGTAGGACCAATAGGTAGGGAAAGGGAAGGAGTGTAAAGGAAAACCATATGGAGGGGGGCTGGAGAGGCTCCTAGGAGAGAAATGGGGGAATGACCTGGAGATCCCCTGACATCACCCCCCCTCCAACATGCAGTTTTTCAACATGCAGGATAGAAGAAGTTCTGAATAGCCTGGTCTGCTGCTGAGAGGGAGTAAATACCTCAGATTGTTCTTGGTTCCTTGGGAGGCCTGTGGTAAAAATCTTGGGCTAGAGCTGATGCCCATATATTCTCCTGAGGTTTCTAAGAGATGCCACCAATACTATAAACCTCCCACTTCACCTTGAACTGGAGTCTCTTCTCAAAGATCTGACTGTCCAATATCTCCTCCGCCTCATACTTCTCATTGTCAATCAGGACTAGCAGTGGTGGTTGTGGTTTTGGTTGATGACCTGGGATCAGGTCCTCTGGTGCTGGGAACAGCTTGACCAAATTGAAGACAGGGTGTAGCCACTGGAGGCTTGGAAGAAGCTTCAGCCAGTAAGCTAGAGCACCCACCTTTCTCATCACTGTAAAAGGGCCCAGATGATGGTGTGATAGCTTCTGGGAGGGTTGAGTGGTTGTGATGTTTGAAGCATCCAGAGATAGGTCATCAGGTTTGTAGTCTGGGGCAGGTGTCCAATGTTGGTCATAATATTGTGTCATGTTGTCCTTAGCTTTGGCCAGTGCTGCCTTTGCCTCCTTCTGAGCCCTTCTTCATCCTGTCTACAAACCCATTCACTGACTTGTTTTCTTAGGGGTGAGCCTGAGGCTCAAAACCCCATGTGAGGGTATTGACCAGTGTCCAGGAAGAATAGGGTCATCTGAGTAGATGCATAAACATGGTTTTTATATTGGAATTCTGTATTGAGCAGGAGTTTACCCCAACCATTCTGCCTCTCATTGCAGAAGAGGCAGAGATACTGCTCTAGTCCTTGATTGACATGCTCCAATGCAGCTTCACCCCCAAAAGGTGGTACAGTTTGCAAGTGAACTTGGTGACAAACTGAGACCCACAGTCTGAGACATATTCATCAGAGAGACCATGGAGTTGTCAGACTTTCTCCAATACAAACTGGCCACTCCTCATGCCAAGCAAGTGGTTTGAGTGAGGATGAAGTGGGTCCACTTACCATAAAGGTCTACCATCATTGTGATAGCATTGTAAGCATGGTGTCTAGGAGTTCAGTGATAAAATCCACAGAGGCAACACACCAACAAGCAGATGGGGTTGGAAGAGAGTGGAGCTAACCCATGGAAGATTGGCAACAAGGCTTGGTGCAAAGACAAAGGTCACAGGTGCTGGTGTAAGTGCCTATGTAGCAAGACATCTGGGGCTACCAGTAGTTCTAGGATACCAGCTCCAAGGTCTTCTACTGGCCAGGGTGTCCTGCAGTTGGAGAGTCATGGTGCTATTTTACAATATGTTGATGGAATTCTGGAATATTGGGCACATAGATACAACCCTGAAAGGTAAGGAGTCCATCTTGTGTCATCTGGTCATCAGTACTGCCTTGACTCCTTGAGCTCATTAAGACTAGAGAGCTTAAGCTGCTTGTGCCACCACATCTTCCTGAAGGCCCTCCCAGTCCTCTCACTGAATATTCTTGAGGATTTTTGCTTCATCCCCTTGAACAGCAATCCCTTTCAAAACATGGATGGCAAAGAGTCTTGGCTTGAGATGGACAATGTTGTCATTGATGCCCTCCCCAATACCATGGTCTACTCTCCTAAACAATGCTTCTGGCTTATCCATGCTCCATCTAGCCTTGTTGTGCAGTTAGAAGTTGATGTTGGCTAGATACAAACACCATTGAGCTTGGCAGCAGTTGAGTTTCTTTGCTGTGCAGAAGTATTCAAGGTTCCTGTGGTCAGTCCAAATTTCAAACTTGTGCTGGGCACCCTCAAGGATATGGCACCATTCCTCAAAGGAGTAAATACAGCAAGCATCTTCTTGTCATGGATCTTGTAGCTCTGTTCCACTACATTGAGGCTTTTGGACTAGAAGGCCACAGGATGTCATTTCCCATCCTCCTTTAACTGTTGAGAGAGGACTGATCCTGTAGCAAAGTTGGAGTGATAATTGGGGAAAATGAGCACTAGCTTGGAGGTTATGGCTTGTTTGAGGGCATCAAAGGTGGCTTGCTGTGAGGACTCCCATTGCTACAGATTGTCTTTAACTGTTAGGTCAAAGAGAGGGTGAGCATGGTGGGAGAAGTCCTGTATAAACCTCCAGTAAAAGTTAACAAAGCCTAAGAATGAGATGATTAGACCAAGGGTACTTGACCTTAGTGTGTTCAAACTCACACTTCTCTGGCTTGAGGTAGAGTTGGTGTTGGCAAAGACATTTGAAGACAATGTGTGTGATCTGACAATGCTCTTCCAGGGTCTTGGTATAGATGGGGATATTGTCTAAATAAATACAAACAACACTTTCTGCAATCAGATCATGGAAAATGTCATTCATCATCATCTGGAAAGTAGCAGGGCTTTTGGTGAGACCAAAGAACATTACCAGAGGTTCAAAGAGTCTGCACTTGGTTTGGAATGCTGTCTTCCACTTGTCTCCTTCCTTGATGCACACATTGTTATAGCCCTAGTAGACATCCAACTTGGTAAAATAGTGTGCACCTCCAAGTTTGTTGACAAGCTCCAAGATGAGAGGCAAGTATAGTAATTATTCACCATCATTACATTCAGGACTCTGTAATCCTGAACCAGACAAAGAGATACATTCTTTTTCTTAATGAATAAGACTGGCTCTAGCTACTTTGGATCTCCCTCTGCCAGTCATGTGACTGAGCCACAGCCTCCAGAAGTTGCCCTTACACAACCCCCCACAAACCTCTACAGCCAAACCCCATCCCCAGCATGTGCCACAGCAGACCCTGATGCCTCTCCAGCCAACCCAGGCACTTTCCCCAGTAAACCCCATTACTTTCCTGACCTCAACTGAAGATCTAAGTGACCCTGATTCTTCTTCTGCCCCCCCAGCAGGCATCATGCATCATGGACTCACATCAAAGCATCACCACAACCTGCCTGCAAGTCTCAGGACATTCCCTGCACCTGGACAATAGTAACCAGCACCTGTCAAATCCATGCAATTCCAATGAGTGCAAACCCTTAGTTCCATAGCCCTGGAGGAGAGCCCCCACCAGTACTTAAGTTGTAGAGTAATATCAGTTACAGTAGTCTTGATATTACCTATGTTAGTACTCAGTTTTGTCTTGTGTTCCAGTTCTTGTGTCTCTTTTGTATTGTCTCAATTTCACTTTGTTCTCACTTGCATCTCATCTCACATCTCCTGGTTTGTTCTCAAGTCTCTCAGTTTATTCTCAAGTCTCCCAATTTATCTTCACATCTCCCAGTCATTCTAATCTTATCTGTTCCATTACCTTCTTGGACTCTATTCCAAACCTTCCCTGAGGCCCAATCATTTCAATGCTTGATCATTCCTCAATTCTAGTCCTGCTCCCTCCAGTTGCATGACCCCCATTAACCCCGCTTTCTTGACAGCCACCCCTGGAACTCTGACCCTTGTGCCCCAGTGCTTGCTACCTACACACACTACCCCTTGGACATCTCCAGAGCTCCTTGGACTTCTTCTGCTTACTCCCCCATCAGTTACTTTTGGATGCATTGCCAGGTAATTGACAAGATATAAGTTACTTTAAATGTGGTGTCAATATAGTAAGAAAAAAACTGATTATAACATACTAAGCTGTAGTTACTCCATCTTTGGGCTGTTGTGGTCTTGATATTGCTTTCTTGGCAATGCTAGGCAATGTTGGTACATTTGTTTGAGGAATCATGATGTTTGGAGCAGGAATTATTAGATTTTTTCTAATCAAATATGTCAGATAAGAGCTTGGATACAACAATTGACTTATAAGGGATCTAGAGCTTGACATGAATGTACTGTTGTGCAGTGGAGGTGGACCAGAGCTAGGGCTAGTGCCAAAATCATTCTTGTTTGAGGCAGCAACAGGTGCAACCTGAGAGACTTTGGTGACAGTGGGTGTGGAGACTTGGGTGCCAATGAGTGTAGAGACTTGGGCAGCAATAGATATGGAGACTTGCATGGCAATGGGTGACTTGGGCTGCAATAGGTGCAGCCTGGGAGACTTGGATGGCAATAGGTGCAGAGACTTGGATGGCAACAGGTTCAGAGACCTGGAGCCCAGGAGATGGGCTCAGATTTGACATCATGGCCATGAAAGAGTTGGCTTGAATGCTGTGTCAGTATGGGATTGAAGAATAGATCTTGCTTACAGTTATCATCATTGTCATTGTCATCAATCTCAAATAACGAGACTCCATTTGGTGGAGAGAATAGACATTTGCACTTCATAAGGCCAAGCCTATTTATAGAGAGTCATAGTCTTCAGGTTCATGCTTCAATGATCTATTGATGTCTACAAGGTAGCAAAAAAAAAGTCAGTAAAGTACCAAGAATCATAGAAATATACATTTTGACCCTTTGTTGGAGACTTCTCCTTTATGAAGGCTAGCCATTCTATCAGGATACCAGATTGTTGGAAATAGTTCAAGCTTCCAATCATTATATGCCAGTTGGAATTCAGGAAAATCCCTATGCAAATTCTTGCAGTAGAAATTCTTTGCTTTATTGGCCTTCTTCTTTAACAACATTGGATTTATTGAGTGGTGCTTGAGTTCATGGGAGAGGGCTTTTGCCCCTTTGGTTCTTTGTTTGACATGGATCTTTGAGAGAGGATCACCATCACTATTGGTTAGAAAACCTAGCTTGTCTGTGTGCTGTCCTTTGCTTCTATCCTTTTCAACCTTCCTGCATCATTCTGACTTGTCCTAATATGGGACCTTTGAATAACAAGTTTGATTGGCAGTCTTGTGTTGTTGAAGGTACATGCAAGATTGTGGATACAGGCTGAGAATCAAGATCACTGGAATCAGCAGGCATCTGTTAAGAAGAGGAATTTGCTAGTGTAGTTGTTAAGTTTCAAAAATAGAGAATGTCACCCCTGCCAGATTTAGTCATTGAGTTATGTATATACACAAATAAAAAATTGATACATATTCCAGAAATTTTATTTCAACTTGAGACTGCTTATATGCCTTGTGTAGATCAATATATGCACTGTTATGAGTGCCAATGAGGTCAGATGATGTCACATTTGCCAGAGTTGGCAGATTGAAGGACTTAAATGACTATAGGTTACTAATAGTCAGGGGACAAAAGAAATGGAAATACAATCATACATTGTATGAGTTGAAGTCATTACTTGCAGGCTATTTGCAAGTCAAGTGAGCAAATGCTGTATCTGACTCAATCAATATAAAGACTTACATGGAATTGAGATGAGTGAAAATAGTGATCTGAATGATTGGTATGCATCAGATATGGAGAAGAAGAGAAAAGAAAGTCAGAGGTGGTCATGGAGGTCATGATGAAGGTAATAATACAGAATGAACAGAGAAGGCAACCATCAAAAAGTGGTGGCACTGGACCCCAATTACAAAAGTCACATTACACATGATCAATGTGACATCTTGTGCCAACTGTGCCCAAGTCCTTGTTATCACACCATTGCACACCAATGCAAAATGAAAAGTACTTGTTCCCAATGGCCCCTTCACTTGATCAGATCAGGGGTATTAACAATGATACTCTCTTGGCCAGTGGAAATGAATCCTATAGAAAACTTCTTGAGGAAGTAGTATAACTATGGTCATTTCCTTCTTTCCAATGGCAGATCAAAAGGTATTCAACTATATTAGACTCTTATTAGGCATCCAAAACACTCTGTCAAGCAATTCTCCTATGACCAACAATGCTGACCAACCTTGACTAGTTCATGTCCAATACTTTTCTAATGAATGACAACTGGTCTATCATGTTAATGTGCCCTATAATATGGTGACATACTTCCTCTGAGTAATTTCAGGCTTGGTCTGACTTTCTTCCACTTTCAGACTCCTTCTTCTCCTTGATTGCTTTCTGGGAATACCTTGAGTCTGGTGTGCTTGATTCTGTATTAATTATTATGCTACATTGTAACTATTGCCTTGCCTGTCATTCTGCAATTGTCAAGTTGTTTGATATCACTTCTTCTCTAATTGTCCTCACACTAGTACTTAGATTGCTTGATAGTGTGTAACCTAAGAATCCATTCTGTTGAGCCTGAGCTCTGCCACACATGTAAATGTCACATAAAAATCATGTGCACAGTGTTGATGACTTGTGCCCAAACATGACTTGCATGATATACTGTCTTGGTTGACACTTGAGCTCCACAGCAGATCTCACAATCACAGAGTGTTGTTTTTGCCCCTGGCATAGCTATGTGTGTGATAGATGGTGCTGAGATTGAAGAAGACAGTCTGATCAATGGATGAGAAGGGAAGATCATGCAATATATAAGTTACAAGTTGATGACAGTAGTTATCTTGACTGATCATGCCCTATCAGATTGACTTGGATAAAATCAGATTACATCAGATTATCTCGGATCTTCCCAGATCCTGTTCTCACTGGGCCTGATCCCTTATAGTCATGGAATCTTCACATGCTGATAGGAAGTGTAGTTGTAAGGGAACATTCAACAATGTGGGATACTCCTATTCTGCATGGCCAAGTGCTGAGAGACAAGCAAGAGTCTAGTGAGTGCTAACATGGACTAGAGGCAAGGAAGGGTCAAGGCAGAGGCCAAAGGGAGTTAGACATCACTAAGGGAGCTTACAGTCAGTTTGATGGATAGACCTGGGAAACACTGCTACTGTTTGGTCTGAGGATATTCTATCCTGCAGACCATCCTATATACTACATCGCTAGAAATGATGACTAATATAACTACTTCATCTGTTGGTGGTATGTATGAAAGCTGATCTGACAATTAATCTATACTGAGTAAGGTCTGAGCATGTGATTCATGGAAGGTAACTCATGGAGACAGAAGGGTGTAGGGCATAACAGGCAGTATGTCAGATGAGCTAGAATGGTGGATCATTCTTGGACTAAGCCTGGAATAGAGTCAAACAGTCCTAAGGGGACTGACCTCTTACATCACCCCCTCTTCAGATTTCATTGCCTTGATGAACAGTGTTTAACCCCCCCATCAAGGGTGAGATTGATGAGCCATGTTAAGGCCATGTGGTGCCAGAGTGCCTTGGGAGTAGTGTCCAAAAGTGTAAGACATGATAGGAGATGATGTATCAGGTGCCAGTGTAGAGAGGGTCATAGGCAAGCTGGTATCCATTGGTGAGCCAGGGGCCAACAGAGTCAGCATAACAGATATCAGAGTTCCAATTACCATCAGAGAGTCAGCTGCCTGTGGAGAGGGCATGCTCTGAGTAGTGGGGGTAGCAGCAGTGTGCATTACTACAATAGAAGGAGCAACAACAGTTGACAGAGTAGGAGGTCAGGGCTGCTAGATAGAGAATTGTGGGGTGGACAGTGCAGGATCCCAAGAAGAGACTAGTGGAGCAACTGCCAGCACAGTGTTGCCTGAGTGCTGCTTCCACAGTATGCATACACTCCATTTGGCAATATGCTTTCCAAAGACCACAAGGGCTTCACCAATCTGCTGGTCAGTGCCTCAGATAGTAACAAACTGGCATCCATCCCCAGCTGGACCAACTGTGAAAGCAGCCAGCCAAGCACCAGATAAATCATGGGCTTGTTTAAGGCCCCACTCCTGATGCCCAACAACATGTGTGACAAGAGAGTCAGGAAGCTCAAGGGCACATTTGTAATGAGGGGTTTACTGTCTGTAGGAGGGAGATCCTGAGCAAGGGGGATGGCCAGGGGAATGTTAGTAGTAGAGCACACTACCCATTGGGGGATGCAAGAGGGGGGTGTGGTAGAGGATTTGGTAGACTCAGCAGGCTTGCATTGGCCTGGAGAGGCAGAGCACTTGGCCACTAAAGCATTACTATGCTGGGGAGCAGTTTGGGCAGCAGCAATGGAGTGCCCTTCCTCCAAAGCAGCTAGGCAGCTTTCAATTACATGGAAGGCTAGTTGCATCTGATGTAGGACAGAGTATAAATCAGCATCCAGACAAGGGGTCTGAGCAGGCCCAGTCCCAGGAACTGGGGAAGTGCCAGAAGCAATGCTGTGTAGATAAGCCAAAGGGGCTGCCATAGGGGAGCAAGTCAAAGAGGTAGAGTGAAAGTCATAGTTATCAGACATAGTAGGTGATTTGAGTGCTGTGGGCTAGAGAGGCAGACAGTGTAGGAGACCAAACAACCTGTAAGGGAATGCTTGACAATGTGGGATACTCCTATCCTGCAAGGCCAAGTGCTGAGAGACAAGCAAGAGTCTAGTGAGTGCTAACACAGGCTAGAGACAAGTGAGGGTTGAGGCAGAGGCCAAAGGAAGTCAGACATCACTAAGGGAGCTTACAGTCAGTTTGATGGATAGACCTGGGAAACACTGCTATTGTTTGGTTTGAGGATATTCTATCCTGCAGACCATCCTATATACTACATTGCTAAAAATGATGACTAACATAACTACTTCATCTGTTGGCAGTATGTATGGAAGCTGGGCTAACAATTAATCTATATTGAGTAAGGTCTGGGCATGTGATTCATAGAAGGTGACTAATGGAGATAGAAGGGTGTAGGCAGTATGTCAGATGAGCTAGAATAGTGAATCATCCTTGGACTAAGCCTGGAATAGTGTCAAACAGTCCTAAGGGGACCATCCCCTTACAGCAGTCCCCATGGATGTTTAGTCTGGCTTGGCCAGATTCTGGGAATGCACCAGTCTATAGCACTATCAACCAAAATCAAGTATGACAAAGTATGAGTGACTGGAAGGGGACTGGTCTCTGGACTGTCCCACCCTTGCCTAGCTTAGTCCCACAGGATCAGCACCTCTATCTAGCTGATCTTTGGACCACCTGGGCCCTTCTTACTCCCTCACCATCTTGGCTCCCAGGCCTAATGAGTATGTCATGCTTGGCACATGGTATATTCTTGTTAATCATTGATCCTTCTACTACTGGGCCCAATTAGTCAATGGTTTGTAGTCATCAGCCTCTGCTTAGTAGTCATAAGTACTTAGTCATCAAGTAGCCTTGTAGTATAAAGGCAGACCTGGGGATAGAATATCTCCAGTCCAGACAATAGCATTGCTTCCAGGTTTATCCATCAGCATAACTGTACGCTTGGCCAGTGCAGCCCCTTGCCTTCTGCCTCACCCTCTGCCTTTGCCTCTTGTTGGATGCCCTCCTCTTGCCTGCCATGTCAGGTTGTGAGTGGTGGGCTTGGTTAGGACTGTCTACAGCCAATATTCCCTTACAGGTTGTCTGGACTCCTACACAGTGCCCTTCCCAAGCCTGCTGCATCCACCCTACCTCCTACCTGCCTTCACCAGGCATAACTCCATCCTACCACCCTGACACACCACTCTATGCACTCCATACCCCTGCCCTTGGATTGGGCTGCCTGCCCCTTGCCTGCTGCCTGCTTAAGTGCTTGCTGCTTGCTTGTCACTTGCTGCCTCCTTAATCTCTGGGGCCATGTTGGCCTTTACACTAGCACCAGATGACCACTGGCACCTCTGACCTCTGACCCTACATGCACCCCACCTACTGTTGACTCTGCTGTTTGTTGTATGGCTTGCCCCTTGCCCACTGCTTGCTTAAGTGCTCACCACTCACTTGTCACTCACTGTTGCCTGCAGTTACCTCTTCACTGGCTAGCTGTCAGTCAAACTTCCTACTGCCACCACCTCTATATTATGTGTATGGTGCTCTACAACTGTGGACCAGCTTAAACCACCATGCTCCTTATCATTGAGTCCCAGCTGCTCCCTCAGCCTTCTCTACTCCACTCAGGCTTTTGGGCCCTTGAGTGATGTTCCCTACCCACCAGAAGTTGTGTCCATTGGGTTGACAAACTTTGAGGGGGGGTGATGTAAGGGGACTGGTCTCTGGACCATCCCACCCTTACCTAGCTTAGTCCCACAGGATCAGCACCTCTATCTAGCTGACCTTTGGACTGCCTGGGCCCTTCTTACTCCCTCACCATCTTGGCTTCCAGGCCTAATGGGTATGTCATGCTTGGCACATGGTATATTCTTGTCAATCATTGATCCTTCTACTACTGGGCCCAATTAGTCAATAGTTTGTAGTCATCAGCCTCTGCTTAGTCAATAGGTTGTAGTCAGCAGCCTCTGGCTTAGTAGTCATAGGTACTTTTTGGCCAGCTCACTTGCTGCTCACCTCATGACCTGAGTGTCAGGTTGTGAGTGGTGGGCTTGGTTAGGACTGTCCACAGCCGACATTCCCTTACAGTGACCAACAAATCATCTACCAAACAAGCCCTAAGAAGCAATTTGTTACTTCAAACTTTGAGTACCCCGAGATGCAATATGCTTGAAGCTGGACACCTGCACATAAGGACAATTTTTGAGCATAGGATCATGATTGATACATATACAATATTTGGACAGGAGGGAACATTCTTTGATAAGGCGGGGAAACAGCTTATAAGGTCACTGTCGTGTACCTTCCAGTCCACGATGAAGTCAGTAGACGAGCTATAAATGGAGCCGCGTTTTCTTAAACAATAAGCTACCATACATGTCATATTGTGGCTTCACAGACGAGTTTTTTTTTCATGTGGTGGCCACTTAAGAAGCTCATCCATGAAATTGATAATTGATCTGATCATTCGTGTTACACAAGGGCGGATACATATATATTTGTAAATCTCGTCAAGACGAAATCCCAAGACAAAGAAATAATGATAGATTGTAAGTCCGTGACGGGGACGCTGAGATCAGAGAGATATGGGTTATATACGAGGGCCGAAACATACAAAATGCTCAGAAACAGATCGGGTAGGTCATCAACACGAAGGAAAGATAGGTTAAAAGGTCAATCACGGCGCTTGGTAAGATGCAACTTCAGGCAGCATGCTCCTCGTATTTCTTGATCAATTCGCGAAGCCTAGCCTGTCCGAATGCCATTTCTCCTGCAGATCCAGGCTTGGAAGATGACATAGCAATTTTTGCAGGAACCTGCCCAGATATTCGTTGTGCTTCGCTGATCGTGGGAGACAGCGTCACTGTAGGTTGAGGCGTTGCAGAAGTTGGATGGACAAGGGAGGCTGCAGAAGAAAGCGTAGGACTTGCATGTGAAGACGAGATGATAGCAGGCACAGACGTCGACTTAATGTCAGGCCGCGGACGCTTGTCTACTAGGTCCACTGATCCCGAGTTTGGCGGGAGAATTGTCGGAGCTATAGGGGTCAGATGCGACTTGACGAATGTTTGTTCCGAGAGCTTCGGTGACACAAGGGAATCAGTGTTCACTGAGAGATCTTCTGTTACAAAGCCTGGAACATAATCTTGTAGAGGCTCCGATGAGACTGGGATGTCCTTGCTCGATCCGGCAGCCCCGATAAAGGAAGTTATGGCTGCTTCTCTGCCTCCGCGTTCAGGCTCCCACGTCGGAACTGACCAGATATCAGCAACACGTTGAGCCTCTTGTCCTACGGTCCCATCTCTTGACAGGAGTTTAGGAGGTTGATGCAATATGCCCGTTTTAGACGTCCCGATAGATACAAATTCAGACGAACGAGGATTGGGAGCTGAGGCACCACCGTCTGAGGGATATTTCAATTCAACATCATTGGGCGGTTTATTTGCCAGGGTGGCAATGTCACCGTCAATAGCAGAAGGCAGAACCTCTCTTCTTTCCATGAACGGAGGATTCTTTCTTGATACAGCCGGACTTGGCGGTAGTACGTCTTCCTCTGGAGGGACATCTGGGTCGATAGCTCCCAGCCATGCCGCCACCTTCCCCTGCGCAGCAGTTGTCCTCTTCTTCCTCGCATGATGACTTTCCTCATCCCTGCCTCGATCGTAAATCTTGTCCCTATCTTTATCATTCTTCCCCTTCTTTTTCCCGTGGTTCATCGTATCTTTCAAACCTTTCCTCGAGCCCGCGGAAGCAGTCGACTTCCCTGCCCGATGTGTCTTTTCGTCCGACTCTTCTGCATCTATATCCAGCACTTCATTCAACTCCACATCTTCACGGTCAATCCATATCCGTTCCCCGGAAAGAGTCAAACTCGAGATAGCGGAATCATTCGACGGGTCATGAAGGTCATTATCTTTGCTTGGTATATCAATCGGTTTCGCACCAACGACACCCCACGCAAGTCGTCGTTCATTCGCCAGTCCCATCTTCCACGTGCCTACCTCTGCAAGGAGCCGCTTCTCCAGAGCATCGAGGCCACTTTCTGCTTGCTCATTCGGAAACAACTGGGTCTTGAACTCGGTTGACTTGGGTTTCGAGGGCAGCTTAACGGGTGTTACCGCAGTCATAGGAGTCTTTGGCGCCTTGGAGGACTCAGTCAGGATAGGGGGTGCACTGGCAAAGAACTCGTCGATTCGAATCCGACCACTTGACTTCGCGACTTCCTTGTCATTCACTTTCGTTGTCATAGATAGGGGTACTGGTGGCGTCTTATTTACATCTGGCTCTGGGCGACATTGAAGGAGATTACTGGGGAGGAGGGCGAGGGCGGGGACCACTTTGAGATCGGCCTCGAACGCAGTCTCTGGAAGATCAGACGAAAGATTGATTGTAGTTTTCTCCACCGCATCTGCCATGAGCCCAATCTCAATGGGGTCGCCCTTGGGCAAAAGGTTAGCGAACGGCCGTTTGAGAGGAAGAAAGGGGTCAGGAGAATGGACGGGCGGCTCTCCAAGGACTGCAAGAAGGGATGCAACCGGCATTACAGAGAGTGGACGGTGGACAAGTTGGTCCGGTTTCGACTGTTCTACCCATGACGGAGGGATCGGAAGAGGAATCTGTGTTGCTCCAACAGGAGGCACTGAGAACGGAAATCGATGATGAGAAAAGGAACGATGGCGTGATGACATTCGAAGGTGTTGTGTGACCTTTGTTGCTCGTTCGCCTTTCCCTTCTTCAAATTCCATGTCTTCGGGGGAAGCAAGTGGAGATTGGGAAGGCAGAGGTGCTGCATAAGACGGAAGAAACTGATCTGTTGGCCCAGTGTTCATAGGACGTAACGGAACGTAGGTGGACATATCGACATGTCGAGGCGAGGTGAAGTCATATCGATATTCTGCATTTTCAACAGGAGGAGAAAAATAACTGGTGTCATAAGTGTGAGGCGTGTGCAATGGAGGCGAGAGCCAAATTTGATTCGGAACCGGATCGATCCAGGCTGTGGGTATTTGAGGGAGAATGGGCAGTCCAGAATGTGCGTACGGACTTTGCAGCCGATGAAGTGAAAGTGGAGGTACCAGAGGAAAATATAGCGTAGATTCCGTGGGCTCTGGAAGTGCATATGGATGGACGATTGGTACGACAATATCCAGGTGAATGTCCTTGCTACAGAGCAATTGAAAATAAGCGAAAATAGCTTATAGCTAACAAACGACTTACGCCTCGAAGCCCATATTGATGGTGATTCCAAGGATACATTGTACTTCGAATATCGATTCAGTTATACGGGGTTCTGACTCATCTCCTTCATACGGACCAGCACGGACCCCTCGCGCATGTTGAGGCACGTTGAAAACAAGGCTTGCGACTCCTTCCGTACCGGGTACAACAATGTACTCTGGACCACTGAATGACACAGTTAGAAGGTTATCAGATGTCTGGAGGGGCGAATTTTCGCCGGGTTCCAGCCCTGGAAGTACCAGCAAACGGGTCAGCGACAGCGTTAATCCAGTATTCTGCACATCTCTAGGTGAACAATGAAATAATCATGAAAAAATGTACATACTGTCTTATTGGAGTGATTCTTGACATGTAGCTCCAAGCATGCACTTTCACCGGCTATAACCATGCCATCCATGATGCTGCCCTGGACCCAAATTTTTCCGAATTCGCCAACAACAACTCCTTCAGGCATCATTCGAGTAAAATCTTCTCCGAAACTCTCAACAACATCAATCTCTCGTCTGCACACGACAAGAGTCTTTTCGTCTTTCCATACCACCTCAGCAGTTGCGCGGAGTTCGTATCGAACTCTTGCAAGGCCAGAAGCGAAGATGATCGACGATGGGGAAGACGAAGGTATTGGGATGCGAAAGAGAAATGTTGAGATACCACGACGAGCTTGGTGATAGTGTGGGGGATAAGAAGGGTCCCCAGGAAATGGATGAGTTTGGACTGCATTGGAAGGTGGCAGATCTGGTCCTTGAAACAGACGCCGACTATGCATAAATGTAGAAGTGGCAGAATGGTCTCGAGACGTTAACTCTGTTGTTCTGGTTAGAGTCATACCAATTTCAGATGACTGGGACATCTACCCTGCATGGCGAAAAGTTCTACCATGATGACATTGATACCAAGGCCCTTATCAGCTCGACACTCCACCTCCATCTTCCCTGCGACGAATTTGCCTGCGACATAGATTGCATGAGCAAGTGTCATTGAGACCTTGACCTTCGGATGGTGGGGCGAAGAATTCATAGGTTCTGGCCGAGTCTGTGCCGGAGGAACCATGGCTCGTTGTTTGCTGGAAATAAGGGTAAGTTACAAAAGCTTGAATTATGGATACAAAGAAGGAAAGCAAGCCAATCGAGGGAATCGAGCGATAAGCAAATATGAGTACAAGTATCCAGAGAGGACTCGTAGTGGCTCCATGGAATTCAGGTCGTCGGGAACTTTATTGTTTCGTCATTTTATGGTGGTCGGTGGGAAGGTGGAAGGTGGTGGCTGTGCCAGCCTGGGCGTCATTCCCGGGTCGAGCGAATATTTGAATGGATGAATGAATCAGTTTATACTGCCAGCAAACCACAATAAAGAGTTAAACAAGTGGGGTTAAGTCAGTACCCTACTCCAGATGTAAGTATTTTATGCAAATCTGGTGCCGTGTAATCAAATAAATTCATGATATAGTCTTTCTTGCAAAGGTGTATTGGAAGGCAAAGGTAGTAGTGGGTTCAGGTCACGGTGTACAAAAGGCGGATCATAGGTTTTGGTTAGTTTCTTCTGCAGGATAGGTGACGGCAGATGTGCCTGTCAGTGGTGTTTTGTGCCAGTAGTTTCCCCACTTCGTGAGTAGGGTGGCGGGAAATAGGTCTGAGTTCTAATTCACCCAGCAAATGGGCTCCGGCATCCCTGAGGCTCTATTCTCGCCGGTCTAATTCTCAGCAAATTCGCTTTGGACAACATCTAATTTGCATCTATTTCGCACTATTCTGCAGCTATTTTGCGTGAAATTGGTTGGATCTATAGTAATCACAAAATCGGTATGCTTTATGACATTGTCTATATCTGAAGGGAGGACAACAGCATCCAACAGTCAGCTGAGAGATGTTACACAGGGATCAGGTTTGAAGAATAGCATGAGGAAGGATGTGGAGGCCAGTAATTTCGTTCCACAGGCTGATGAGTGGGAGCAATGGTCCTAATCAAAGTCTGCAAGGAACATTGACCATGTTGCCTGGCATCAGGACATCTCCCTCTGGGACTGGAAATACTCCAGTATGTGGTGGTCCATGTAGACCTCAAGATGGACTCCCAGTAAGCTTGATCTCCACTTCTTTGGGGCCTTCACTATTGTGAGGAGCTCTCTTTCATGTATAGGGTAGTTGCACTCTGCAGCACTTAGCTGGTATGAGTTGTAGGCCACTGGTCAAGTCTTGTCCCAACTCTCACCAAAACTCAGGATCGTGCCAACCCTTCAGTCGCTTGTGTCCATGGTGACAAAGATCTTCTTGGTGGGGTCATTGTAGTCTATCACTGTCAAGCAGTCAATTCTGGTTACTATCTTCTTTATTGCTTCAAACATGGCCTGGCATTCTTCCATCCATGGTGGGAATTTCTTGTCACATTCTTTTGTTGTCAGTGGAGTGAGGATGCTTGTGTGTTCAGCTAGGTTGGGTAACCACCACATAAGCTACCTTGTCAAGCCCAGGAATCCCCAAACATTTGTTGCTGTGATTGGCATTGGCCAATTCATGACTTGGTCAACCTTGTGTGGGTCAGTGCCAATGCCTGCTGCAGAGATGGTGTGTCCAAGGAAGGTAATTGCTGTGGCAAAGAGCTGGGATTTGCTGAGGTTGTAAAACAGGTCTGCCTTCCTCAAGGCTTCCATTACTTGTGCGATGTTTGCTTCATGCTCTTGCACTTTGTCTAGGTATACATAGCAGATTTTCCCGATGAGTTTGCATAGTGCATCTTCCATTTGCTGCTGATGTGTCAATGGAGCATTGCAGCCTCCCATGGGCATCATGACCCACTCATACAGGCCCCAAGGTGTTTGTACTGCAGTCAAATAGATATCCTTGGGGTGTACTAGGATTTGAAAGAAGGAGTTGGTCATGTCCAGTTTCCCAAAGATCTTTCCTCTCCTGCATGCTGCCAGGATATTTCTGGGGAGCAGGTACTTGTCTTGCATGGTGTTCCTGTTGAGTTCTCAATAATTGTTGACCCAGTGGGGTGGGACCATGTGGTCTGGAACTCCATCTTGGTACTTAGGGATGCAGAATGAGGGGGATGCATACTCAGATGATGAGGGATGAAACCTCCCTGCACAGATGTGTTCATCCAGGAGTTTCTTCCAATCATCATGATATTTCTTGGGTGCAGCATATCCATGTGCATTTACAACCTTGTGGGGGTCTTTGAGTCAGATCCTGTGGTATATGTGGTTGGGTACCCCCTCAGTCATGTCTGGTAGTCACACTGGGAATCTATCTGCATATTTTTTCCTGAACTCAGCATCCTTTCTTTGGAGATACTCTTGGAAGGCAAGCTGTTCAATGCAAGTTCTCACCATTGCCATCAGGGTCTCTGGTATGGCCCTGTTGTCAAATTCTAGCAGTGGTGCAGTGTCTATGGTCACAAGGTTGACTGTCTGTTGCTTCTTTGTAGGTGGTGGTGATGCTTTGGAGATGCCTTGCTTATGTGTGGGTGTTGGCATGGTTCCACAGAGGTTGTATCCCATGTATTTGTCAATTGCAGTCTGTGCATGCATGTCAATCACAATACATTCAGCAGACAGAAATGATATTCTTAGGAGGAGGGGTACAGGTAGTCCAACACTTACTTTAGCCTTGAACACTCTCAATTACCAAACATTGTCCTGTGAGCCCAACTCTATTTCTATGTACTCCTTGCAGCTCAACAACAATTCTGACAGGGACGTCAGGTTGTCTTCCTCTGCAGGCAGAGGGAATTGCCATAGTCCAAGCTGAATGACAAGACTGTTGCTAATCACTGTGGAAGGTCAACCATTGTCAAGCAGGGCAGTGATGGGGAGGGGAAAGGAGGAGATGGATGGGCCAGATATATTAATCTTGGCTTTCAGATATTTGCCTGTGAGGCAGGTTTCAGGGGGAGAGATGTATGAGTCTGTGTCTTCATTGGAGATGTCATCCTTGTTATAGGCATATCCTGTGATGGTCTTTGGTTTTGCTACCAAGGCCATGTCAAGGGTGATGATCTTGTGCTAGTGCAGGTCAGGACAAGTGTTGGCAATCTTCATTGAGCACTTGTTCTAGTCTGTTGCATGGTTGCAGTAGAGGATCCAACAGCATGTGCAACCCTGGTGCTACTTCAGAATCTTCTTCTCTTCCTCCATGAGCTTGGGTAGGTGCTGGCTTGTGTTCATGGAAGCATTTTGGCTGGGTGTGGGGTCCAAAATCTGCTCTGTGAGCAGTTTGCAGCATCTCTGCCATTCTGCTGCACATGCTGCATTGTTGGTGTTGATAAGGTGTTGGGTACAGGCAGTCTCTTCCCACAGGTCTTCATCTAGCTCAATGGCCTCCCTTATCCATTCAACATATGAGGTGGCAATGTATCTTATAAGCAGTATGTTGATTGTGTTGCTGAGGAGCAAGTTCAAGTTCTTGATGAGGTGGCAATGTATCTTATAAGCAGTATGTTGATTGTGTTGCTGAGGAGCGAGTTCAAGTCCTTGAGCTTGATCTCCCAGTCTGAGAAGGGTCAGGTCCCTTGTTTGGAGGAGAGGATGGTGTCACATACTCCATATTCCCACTTGTGTGTGAGTGTGTATTTTGCAAACTCTGCCAGGTAGTCTTCCAACAGCATTGCATCAATTTGTTGCTGGTTGGCATTTGATGAATCTCAGTTCCAACATGCCATCCATGACATATCAGTGTAAGGGCAACCTCTGGGAGTGGTGGCCAAATCATGCAGCTAGCAGAGGGGAATCCAAAGTATATTAGGAATGGTAATTAACAATACAATTGGTAACTAATCACCTAGCAGAGGGGAATCCAAAGAGAACAAGTCTAAGGATCCCTGCTGCTTGGTGCAGCACATCAATGGGCAGCAGAGGCATGAGAACAACTGTACAGATGACTGGAGCTAACCCTAACCTCAGAAAAGTGCTCAACAAGAAAGTACAGCAAGTTCTGGGGGTTTCCTGAAAAGGAGAATGACCCCTGGAAATCTCCAGGGATCTGGAGAGTGCCCCAGAGGCATCAAATGAGCCTTGGGGAAGGGGAGTGAGTCAAGGAGAGTTGGCATAGGTTGGGCACAGAGGTTGGAAATGGAAGTCCCCTGAAATTGTCCCCCCCTCTAGCATGCAGTGTCTCAACATGCAGGGTAGAAGAAGTTCCAGATGCCTGGTCTGCTGGTGAGATAAGATAGATTCCCTGGATGGCATGGGGTGCATCTGGGTGCCTCCAGTGGAACTCCCTAACAAGTCCCAGCATGTGCACATTCTTCCAGGGTTCCCAGGAGATGTTCTTGATTCCATAGCCTTTCCACTTCACCTTATATTGTAGCTGCTGCCAGAATAGATGACTATCCAGGATCTCCTCCACCTCATACTCCTTGTTGTTGTTGGCCACCACCAGAGGTGGTGGGGGTGCTGGGCATCACCCCAGAATAGGGTCTGCTGGGGCTGAGGTTAGCCTGACCATGTTGAACACCAGATGAAGCTGGCACATCCCTGCAGGGAGCCAGAGTCAGTAGGCTAGGGGTCCTACCTGCCATTCTACTGTGACAGGTCCCAATTGACAGTGTGAGAGCTTTTTCAATGGTTGGGTGGTTGGATTATTGGACATGTCCAGGTAAACTCAATCTCTGGGCTGGTACTTGGGCACTGGGGTCCTTCTGTAGTCATAATATTGTGCCATGTCATCCTTTGCCTTTGCCAGAGCCACCCAGGCTTCCTCCTGTGTGATCTTCATCCAGTCCATGAACTTGTTCATGGCTTCATTCTCCAAAGGTCAGGCCCAGGGTTTACAGTCCATGTGCAGGTGACATCCAGTGTCCAGGAAGAAGGGCAAAACTTGAGTGGCTGCATGAACATGGTTGTTGTACTGGAACTCAGTGTCAGGGAGGAGTTCATCCCAGTCATCCTGACACTTGTTGCAGAAGAGGCAAAGGTATTGCTTGAGCTCCTGATTCATGTATTTGGTCTGGCTGTCAGACTGTGGGTGATAAGTGGTGGAGGTATGAAGCTTCATGTTAAGGAGTCAGTAAAGCTCCCTGGTGAAGTCCACTATGAACTGTAGACCCTGGTCAGACACATAGGCATTAGGGAGGCTGTGGAGCTTCCAGATGTTCTACTAGTACAGGTTAGCAGTGCCCATAGCAGAGCAAGTGGTGTGAGTGAGGATGAAGTGAGCTCACTCACCACATAGGTCCATCACTACCATGATGGTGTCATAACTGTGGGCATCAGAGAGCTCTATGATGAAGTCCACCAAGGCAATGCTCCACTGTTCCATGGGGATGGGTAGGGGATGGAGCTATCTAGAGGAGAGATGGCATTGGGGCTTAGTCCAGAGGCAGAGATTGCATATACTAGTGTAGGATCCAATAGACCAGGACATCTGGGGCCACCAGTAGTTCCAGGACACTAGCTCCAATGTGAAGATTTCCATCAGCCAGGATGTTCTGTGATCTGGGAGTTGTGGTGCTGCTCTACAATCCTCTGGCAGAGCTCCAGGTTGTTGGGCATGTAGATGCAGTCCTGGAAGGTCAGGAGCCCCTTGTAGAGGGCCCATTTGTCTGCATGGGCAGATTTGGTGCTGGTGGTACATCCCAATTTCAGCACCTGGGCTGCCTGAGTGACAAGTTCCTCCTGCCTGTCAGGGGACTGCCCATACTGGACCCCCTAGTTTGTTTCCTTTGTTTCAAGCCCATCCTTCATTGCTGTCCTCCCATCTTTTGGTGACAAATACTTTTGACCCATGACTACCTTTTGGTCATATTTTCACATGGTCACATGCCATGAGTCCAGAGATCAAGGCCATTTACAATGGATTTCCATTTTTGGTACAATCTCCAGAGTTATGGCAATTTCTGGAGTTTGCACCTTGAGGTTAGGGTTAGAAGTTTTTCTGAAGCATCACACCTGGCCAGGGAGCTCCTTAGACTTGTTCTCTTTGGATCTCCCTCTGCCAGGTGAGTAGTTATG
>JAGGAV010015676.1:0-32083 GCA_017657295.1 Termitomyces sp. DKA64 | reverse complement strand
AAAGGAAATGTCCTGGTCGGTTCCTTGCTGATGACAGCCTCTGGATTGCAATTGCGACTGTTTTGGCCACTGTCTCATTCTCACCAGCTATTGGTCAAGACGGCAAGGAGATCATGCCAGAAGCTAGCGTCGCGATGACTGGAATTACGACGTGAGCTCATCTACTAATCCAAGGGACTGAACTGGTAAGTCTTGCTTATAGTTGCGCAAAACCTTTTACGTGCCGCATCGTATCCCGGAGTCACGAGGCCTCGAAAGTCCTGGCGCAGTACATTGATAGTGTGATGACCCGGTGAATATTTCGAAGTCCTTGCACACGTCGTAATTGATAGTCTGTGATGGCTCGGTCGAATACCAAGTTGCCATATCGGACACATTGGAATTGAATAGTTGACTTTTTAACTTGGTTCCGAGATCTCGAATAGGTTTTACACAAAAAGTTTTCGTTAACGAATAAGTCTTGAGCTTGCATATGGCCACCTACTTCTTGTGCCCCTTTTACTGTTTATAGAAATTGTTCAAAAACGGCGAACAAAACCAAATGCTCGGTTTGGGTTGGTTGACTTGGTTTGGTTGGACCTTTGCCACGGTTGGAATTCATTCACGTGACACCATATTAGCAACGCGACTGAGATCTTTCTTTCTTTCAACCTACTACCTCGAAAATGTCTGTGGAACATATGTAAGTGTGACTTTTACGATCACAAAGTATCTTCCAATATATTCACAGAAGGCATCGATTAATGCAGGATCCTGCCCTTTATCCAGAATTGGGTGGGTCCCGCAAGTCGAAAGATTCACCATCCATAATTGTAGGTCACAGAATTCATTAATTAGAAAGCTTATATATGGTCGAAATCTCTAGTCCGTATCCTCATCTAGTGATAAATCTTCTGCTGGGCCGTCCAGTCGTTCAGCATATCGCAAGAAGAGTTTGATTGTAATATCTTCAGATGAAGAAGACGAATTATCAGCGCGACCTTTCGTTCCTGCAATACCTTCAAGGTGTGTTCTCTTAGCTACTGTGAACTTAATTCTGACGAAGTGAATACAGCGCCGCATCTCCTTTGGAGACACCATCTATCTCTTTATGGCCACCCCCAAAGATCCGCGATTTAACTCACAAGAAAGTTGACACGATCGAATCCCCTTCGACCGTACAATTTATTTCAAAGCCAACACCAATACCCATTCCGTCAAATAGAGATTTCCTATTACAGCGCTCCTCTGCCTATACCTACGCTCGGGTAAGTATTGGACAAATTCTTTCATTCACAACTAGTTGACAACCAGTTATTTTAGGCAGAATATTCAGACACGGTACCAATAGATGACCACTTCGACCATAATTTGTATATCTCCCCTGCCGAGGCCGAGAAAGCCATTCGGGAGCTGATGAGCGGCGAAATGGATCAAGAGTTGGAAACGGAGATCAATATGGATGACGCCGCGGTCAAAGGTTTCCGTCAGGACATTAAGCTGCTTCCGCACCAGATCATTGGCCGCGCTTGGATGAAAGAGCGTGAAGATCCGTCAAAGAAGAGGTTTGGGGGTATTCTTGCCGATGATATGGGGTACATTCGACCTTTTTCTGATATGAATTTTCCTGTTCACCGCGTCTGATAGGCTTGGCAAGACCATACAAACACTTACGCGCATTGTCGAAGGTCGGGCGCGCAAGAGCGACCGTGATGACGGATGGGCTGCTACGACGCTGTCCGTAAACACCGTTATCCTCATGTATATCTTGTACTGATGGTGTGAATAGTGTTGTATGTCCTTTGGCGCTGGTCGGACAATGGGCAGATGAGATTACCAAGATGGCAGAAGATGTAACGGTCCTCAAGCATCATGGTCCATCTAGAACTTCCGGTGCGTTTGCAGTAATTTCGTTCTTGGAAGAAATCGAAAAGTCCTGCCAAGATCCTATGGTATTGCGCAAGGTTCGCGTAGTCGTTACCACGTATGACGTCGTCAAGTCCGAGTACGAAGTCCATATATCGAGTGCTAAGGACGAGTCTCAGACCAAGTTACCCTCAAAGAAGAAGAGCGATGCAGGCTCTGATGATAACAACTCGTCCGGTTCTTCAGACAAGTTCGGGCGATCGTTGAATGCAAAGGAAAAGAAGACAAAGTCCAAGTCCAGCAAGAAGAGTGCGCTTTTTGGAGTCAGATGGTGGCGTATTGTATTGGGTATAATCCTATTTCCTTCTAGAGTTTGCAATAATGACGAATCAGATAGACGAAGCACATAATATCAAGAACGTGAAGACAAAGGGTGCCATTTCATGCTGCGAGCTTGAAAGTAAATATCGATGGTGTCTCACTGGTACTCCGATGTGAGCCATCCTCCCCGGACTGATTTTCTTGACGTAGATTGACGTTCTCATAACTCTTAGGCAAAACAGCGTCGACGAACTCTACTCTCTCTTCAAGTTCCTCCGCATTAAGCCGTATAGCAACTGGACAACCTTTAACGAACAAGTCGCCAAACCTGTTAAAACTGGACGCGGCGCTCTTAGGGCGATGAAACGACTTCAAGTTGTCTTAAAGCAAATTATGTTGAGGCGACAGAAGGATCAGACCCTTAATGGGAAAGCGCTCTTGGAGCTCCCGAAGCGTATCGTGTCGGTTGTCTCGTGCGAGTTCGATTCGTCAGAACAGGCATTCTATGCCGGATTGGAGAATAAAATGGAGAGTGTCATTGAAAAATTAATGGGAAATGGCAAGAATAATTACATTTCGGTCCTCTTACTATTGCTTCGACTTCGTCAAGGTACTCTCTCTTTGATCTGGGCTCTCAGCACCATAAGTTGACTTCTCCATAGCTTGTAATCATCCCATGCTTGTCGCACAAGATTACAAGAGTGACATGGACGCACTAAACCCCAAAGCGAAGAGAAGTGCGGACGACGATGACACAGATGATCTTGTTGGGGCTTTCTCCCAGCTCGGGGTGACGCGCAAATGCCGCGTTTGCACCACAGAGTACGTAGTACATGTCTTCACTCAGCATAGTATGTATATCTGACGACTAGTTAGACTTAATTCGCGTAATACTGTCCCGGATGAGCCTGAGCCCCTTTGTCTCGACTGTGTGCCTCTCGCACAGCAGGCGAAACAAGCGGAGAAGACACGGCCGACGTCAGCGAAGATAAGGATGATCCTGAAGCTGCTTGCAGACATCAAGGAACGTTCTAGAGAAGAGAAGACCATCATATTCTCACAGTTCACGAAGATGCTTGATTTGATTGAACCATTTTTGAAAGACCAGGGGATTGAATATGTTAGATGTAAGTTGGCTCGATTGTTTTTCGGTACCCTCGTGCTCATATCAAACAGATGATGGCTCAATGGATGCAAAGGCTCGCGAGGAATCCTTGCAAGTTATCAAGACCGTCAAGAGTGTGCGTATCATCTTGATATCGTTCAAGGCTGGCAGCACAGGTAAGAGAAAGTGACATTCTTGAACTCCTGTTGAACATCCATAGGCTTAAATCTAACGGCATGTAATAACGTCATCCTTGTTGATCTGTGGTGGAATCCCGCGCTAGAGGACCAAGCCTTCGACCGTGCCCATCGATTTGGACAAAAGCGGGATGTACATATATTTAAACTCAAGATTGACAAGACAGTCGAGGACCGGATACTGACTGTACGTGAGCCTACACAGTATAATGAAAGCATTTGTCTGACTTCTTGGTTTCAGCTCCAAGAGAAGAAGAGGGAGCTCGCACGAGCAGCTTTGAGTGGAGACAAGATCAAGAACATGCGTCTTGGGATGGAGGATCTCCTTGCCCTGTTCCGACCTGGCAGCAAGGACGAAGACGAGGAAGACTAGCACGAGTGATTTTTCTGGAAGATATTTTCTTTGTAATATATTGTAATATATTGTACGCTATTCATATATACTTGGAGCAATGACTTGTTGTCCAGTTGACATTGCTATAAAACTTGTCCTATTAGCCCGGTGTGTTTTGGCCACTTGCATATTCTTCTTTTCTTTTCTTTTCGTGAACTAAGACGAGGAAGACTAGCGCGAGTGATTTTCTTGGCAGATTTTTCTCTGTAATAGATCGTACGTTATCCGTATATACCTGGAGCAATGAGTTGTAGTCCAATTGACATTGCTATACAACTTTAACCTAACCCGGTGTGTTTTGGCCACTTGCGTATTCTTCTTTTCTTTTATTTTGCGTGGGCTTTGAGAGTCTGGGATTCACCGTAAACAAGGGTAAGTAGAACCCAGAGCAGCAAAATTTACTTTCGGTCTCTGTCCATAAAAGCCTCTGCCATGCAGTATTATAACACTCCGCACTCATTGTATGTTTTGAATACGCGTGCACTACGCGTCACCACGCAAATTCGCGTCTCAATGATGCTTCATTGTACATCTCTCGTCTGTGTCTATCGGCTTCCTCGTACAGTCAAGATTCATCCTATGTGCGGGATTGAGGTCGGTAAACAAGTAGATCATCCATAGTGCTGCTAGCTGCAAATGATCAGTTGGGCGCACCACCCTCTCCGTCTGATGGAGCCCGTCATCATACCATCAAAGGGATTGACAGCGCTAGATTTGGTAGAAGGCGATCAAGACGTCCAAACGCATACTCTCGGCGATTTGGTGCTTCGAACAGCTAGGCTAAACCTTGTCGGTCTCTGATGCGGCATCAGAAGAGCCAGGTCTTTAACCATGGTACGTGGACACAGTAAGTCGTACAACGCATTGAATTTATTTCAAGAGTAGCGCCTGGTGGGATTTGACGGGGCGATAAATCTCCGGTCTAGGTCCGGACGAGTAGACCTACTTCATGGAATATTTTGTCATCTTTCTCAGTTCTGTAAATATATCATACCATATCAATCGTGCGGATCTGTTTACGAGAGATCTAGAGTTCAGTCGGTAAACCCGTGGAATGTTGGTCAGAAGTCAGTCAGAGTCAATAACAAATGTAAGTAAGGATGCTGCGTTGTTCCCACGTTGGACATACCCACATTCTGTCCTTTTCACTGATCTTCTGGTCGTCTTCACCAACTTTGGTATTTCTCCCAGAGAACGAGAATAGACATAGTCTCATTGGAGATGGTTTGCTTGGATTAGCGAGGATCACGGTTTACTATGACTGAGCAGCCTGCGACCATTGCCCGGTCAGTATTGTCTGCTTACCGTCACAACCGACTTATAATACTCAAAACAGTGAGGCAAAGGGCATTCACCAATCCCTGAAGGATTTGCTGAAGACAAAAGAACCATTTGACAAAGAAGTTGATTTCCAACGGAAGAAGTGAGTATTGACGAGTGAATTTGCGCAGTCAGCACCCAAACTATCTATGTTTAGCTTGCGGCGGCGCTATCTGAGCCTGCTTCTCGTCCATCCTTATGCAAAGGAGTCTAAAGATGTCGAGAATCATCTCTGGATGCAGACGTCCTACGCATTCATTGCCTCGTACAAGCAGCGCATTCTTAACCTTGATCGGGTTATTCAGAGTAAAATGCGTCAAACGCCCAATCAGCGCCCGCCCAATGCGCCCGTTGTCGAACATAGAAAGCTAGTGCAGCGATTTCGACAGTTCCTCGCGGATGAGGAGAAGTTTTGGAGCCAACTTGTCGTCCGCCTACGTCGATCTTTCGCGCTTGACACTGCAACGCCCGCTCTTCTCGCCCTCGGAATCATCTCCGAAGCTGATGATCTCAGTACGAACACTTCCTCAGCCCCTGAGGGCGGCGCGCCTTCCAATGGCCGCAATCATTTCCAATTCCCACCTGAAGATGCTTCTACGACATTCACTGCCCCAACGCCTGAGGTAAAAGCCTCCTGGCTTGCAATTCTAAGTAAGGCCCTTGTCTGCTTAGGCGACATCGCTCGCTACCGCGAATTGTATAACGAAAGTGGTGGCCGGCCGAGGGCGGGCCAAGAGGAAGGGGCGCTCGGCAGAAATCGCCGGAGCCGACGCTCAGGCCAACCTGAGGAGCCTATCCCAAGGCCACGTAACTATGAGAAAGCACAGCAATGTTACGAACGCGCACGTCTGCTGGTACCTGATGATGGTAACCCATCACACCAACTCGCAATCATCGCCACATACCGGAAAGATTCTTTCGTGTCTCTCACACACTACTACCGTGCTCTCTGTGTTAGAGCACCTTATGACACAGCATCCGAGAATCTCGGCTCTGTTCTTGGCAAATCTCTTGAAGCTTGGAAGACAAGGTCACGGCGCGAACGTGACAGACAGGAAGCTTTACCGCCCCGGGTGCAGGTGGAAGCTTTCAGGGAAAATATCGTTGTATTGCATTCTTTATGGAAGGTTGGGATGGAGAAAGGTATTAAAAAGTGGGTTTTATACTAGCTTATTCTTTTGTAACTCTCACTGAACGTTTTACAGAATGGAATCACTCTCTCGCCGGCACAGCAAAGTAGTCCTCGATGCATTCATGACACTCTTATCTCAGCGATACCTTCCTACGGATATGATTTCTAACGCCGTCGTCCTATCTCAGGGCGCCCTCTGGAAGCATCGAATGATTCGTACACCCACGACTACGACTCAGAGCAAACGCCACGAACTGCCTCCGCCTCCCGAAGGCACATCCCTCATTATAGAATGGCACATTTTAGAACACCTTTTCGACCTCCACCGAGCGCTATTGGAAGTCGGACTCGAGGAACTACAAGTTCCTCCCCCCAGAGATGTGCCTGGAAATGATCTAGCACAACGCATCACTGCGATTTTCAGGCGCTGCTTGCCCGCACTTCGTATCGCCAGCAAATGGCTGAAGGGCAACTTCAAATACGTGAACCAGGATCACGAATTCGACGCTTACCAAGAACTTAAGCGCGCAGAGGGGATCAACATGACGCGAAATCCCAAATTTAAAGTAGCCCGTACCTCCGTACGTACCCAGCGCTTCTGGCAAGCATATGCGCGCTTTTCCACAGAATTGGCGCGTAAATTCGAGCTCAACAGGCTACCCACGCTTACGGCACCGCTTGACGAGGATATTGAGATGCGCGGGTTTCTGCCTCTGAAGGACTTGATGAGAAAGAGTACAGAGCCAGATGGTGACTTGTCCGCAGAAGCAGCGCGACCTGCTCAGGAGGCTCACCCTAATGATTGGCAGTTGATGAGGATTGCGGATTTAATACGGGACGCAAGAGAGATCGCTAAACTTGAGGTATGTTCGCTGCTTTTAGGTTTGACGGCGTTTTGGATCGAGTATTTTTGGTCTCTAGAACTCCCCCATCGCTCTCTATGGATTCGTTTTCTCCGTGAGAGACGATATTATTGAACCACAACTGCCGCCAAAGCCTCAGGCGCAGGAAAGTAATGTACCTATCAGCCAGCAGAACCTGTTGACCTCGATTCGCGATACACGACGTGTTGATAAAGAGCCTGAGGAAGATAACATGACGGAGGTGACTTCGCGAACGGATGATGAAGTTCTTCGCGAAGCTTTTGATTTCTTGAATGCGCCTGGACACGACAATGAGATCGACGATGAGGAAGATGAGATTGTTTGGAATCCTAGGTTTGCACAATCGCATATATTCATTGTTAGGCTAGTACTGACTGATATCATTGAACAGGGCCCCGACCTCTCCTGTCATCGTTTCCTCTCTCCCGTCGCCAACATCCCATGCAACTCCACTGACAAATACCAAGCCATTGCTCAGTCCCGCCTTGAGAAATTCTCCCACCCATGCAAAGACCTTGTCTCCATTCATGACGCCCAACACTGTTCCCACTCCTCTCGCTCCGACGACGGCCCAGGACCTCTTGAACGACGTCATCAGTGGTCGGTCGACTTTGAATCATTTGGGAGGCGCGACGCAGCCAGCGCTGCTGTTTGGTTCTGACCTCTCCCATGCACAGAGTCACAGTATTTGGTCCGCTTCGCATGACGAAAAATCTTTGAAGTTTACTAGCCAACCCAATCAAACATACTCCCATGTTAAGCCATCTCATGGTTCCGGTTCCTTCGATGCATCTCAATCATCCATCTGGTCTCCTACATATCCTGGCGCGACTCAGACGACCCAGAATTCACAGTCTCATCTTATCGGAGCTCTTCCATCCGGTCCTTACCCACAACAATCTATAGTGAAAAGCACTCACCAGGGCGTCCCTTCTGCGTCCGTCGGCGTTTCGCATGCTTCCAACCTCTCGAGCCAACAATTTGGTACTCTCCATGATCCTTTTGCCTATCCCCAGCTCGCGACCCAGCAGCCCATACAGCGCCCGGACGCCCTTGGGCTTGGACTTGGCAATCCGAATTACCCCAACTCACAGCTCCAAAGCGCTAATCCCAATATGTACTATCAGACTGGACCTCCACCTTCTGTCACGAGGCACGCCCAACACCCCTCTCTACATGATCCGCGCCAGCTTGCCCAGCAGTACTTCGGCCAGCCGTCGTCAGGATCTTCCCAGTTGGCGGGCAATGTGGGGTAACTGATAAATCGGTTCCATATGTTCAATCTTCCCTTCGGTCCACCCACGACCCACGCGGCATGCCTGTCCCTCAGGTTATCCATCTCCTGTTCAGCTCTTCTTAGAAGCACTCTGCCCTTGCCTCGCCGTTGAGTGTCGAGTCTCTGTCCTAGAGGACGGATTTGATTGACGGCGTATGTGGTTTTGCGGTCGTATCACCTTGTATCGGTAGCAGGCGACATCAGCTCAACACACCTATGAAACCAACGGAGGCTGGTGGATAATTGCTTTCCCATGGACCAATTCTGTCGCTGTAGGTCGACAATAGTACAAGTTGTGCCTCTGCATCGTTTCGCTCGTAGCGCCCGTACTCTTTCTCTTGCTAAGTAATTTTCTATGTTTTCCACTCTGATAAGACTGTTTGAGTTTACTTTCATATAGCTAGTCAGGTACTTATAGACATTTACGTGGTAGTCAGGTTCTATAGTACAGGCATCCATCACACACATTATGATTTGTTTCTTTGGAATACTATGGGTTGTAAGACAGCTTCAACTTTCATGGCGGTCATGTGGTTGACCTTCAACTCTCTGCGGCGACTTCCCATGGTTTCTTCCTTAGTGGAGCACTAGATTGGCTCGGAGGTGCTTCCTATATAGAGCATGGCTGAATAGATCTGCTAGCAGAAGCAGAAGAAAGAATGGCTAACGTTCAAACATTCTGGTATAACTTTGTTATTGGGAATCTGATCCACTTTGCCGGACTCGATAAGCTCTTGTAGCTCGGCAAAAGTGAGGACACGCGCTTCGTCGCTGTTAGTGGATGCTGCTGTTACCTCGCCTTCGGCACGTTGATTTTCCAATTCCAAATGGTGCCCCGGTTTCTTTGAAGTTTCGTACATGCGTACCTCCTCTACTGAGAGTGTATTCCCAGTCGCACTTTCCCAGATTCGGCATAAGAAAACGAAGAAAATGGTAGATCAAAATAAAGATTCACCGATTGAAGTAGAAGACGCGAATACGGCGTAAAATCTCGTCCTTTTCCTCGGTAGTCAAGTTGTCTGCAATCGCTCCCCCGGCGACCAGGCTCTCCAGACCTTGCTTGACAAGATCGCGTCCGTCAGGAACAATCTAAGCATTGAATCGTCGTCTTGCGCACCTTGTAGGTTTCATCTAACGCGAAAGGGTAGGCAATGTAACTCTCCAGAGAGGATGAATAAGAGGCTGAGCTTTCCTCTACCTGTTCCGACATGATCATGAGGGCCGTAAATGTCGGACTTCGGATATCATTCTATCAATCAGCAGGCTGACGATAAAGTACTTCATTATTGAGAATGGACAGCATTGCATTTGTGGATGACAGGCGCTGGGGTAAATACAACTACTGGTTCCCTTTGCTGCCTCTCTTATTCAATACGATGATAGGCATGGCTACTACGCGGTCCCGGGCATCAGCACGTTCAAATCCTTTTCAAATTCTGCCCACTCCCTCCTGGCGACTTCCACTCGTTGCGGGGAGCGAGGCTCAAATATTGCCGGGAATTCAAGTGGTGCGTTAGTAAGCTTTATGCCCAACATCGTGATCAGTATGAGATCGAACAAGAGAGACTAGTCACCCACATCTCCGCAGAATCCCGCATCACTATCATCGTATTGGAATGGTAGACCAGTATTGGGATCAACTTCGTTAGAAGCACAGATATTGAATGTCCACAACATTGTTACGATATCTATCCAGAGCGATCGCTCGGCGAATGGAACACCGGGACATGCTGTACAACTGATAGGTGAGGAGACTAGTGTGGGACCAATTTGGGATAGAAATGCCAACCACGTCGGCCAAAGCCGAAGACACTTGTCTCGTAATCTGACTTCAGCTGAACTTCAGAGTCGAGGAAGCGTTCAGGCATGAATCGATCCCGATCCTCAAATTCCGACTGATCATGCTCAATTGCCCTGAGGTTGGCTTATAATTCAATATCGCTTCTTGAGTGAGTATTGAATAGCTTACCACGTAACCGGAAAGATGACACTGCCCTTGGGAATGAAATATTCTTGTCCATTATGGTAAATTGTGTCGTCGGCATTTGACGAATGCGGTAAGCCAAACCGAGCTACCTTCGAAGTCAACCTCTTGAACATGTATTTGAGAGCATTAAACATGCCTGCAGGGCGCCAACGGAGAGTTTCTGCCAAGAAGTCGGTGTAAGAAGACGTTTGAAGGATCAAATTATGACTTACCCCGGACAACAGCTTCTATATAGGGAAGAAAAGGTCGATCTTTAAAGGAAGGTAAGCGATCAGGTCCTACGATAGCGTCGATCTCTTCTTGTGCTGTGGCGACCCACTCGGGATAACGAATACAGGCAAGGACAAAGGTCTGGAGAGCTGTTGTGGTCTGATATGATGTGAAAATCAACGGGACAAAGAAACATTCACAGAGTTTACCGTCTCAATGGCGGCCTGATGTTCAATTAGTGACATTGATGGAATAGGTTATAATAGGATATCGTTCACCGTTGCAAACTGTCTCATCAAGCGACGCTGATCTCCTTCAGGTTTATCTTCGCCTACAAAGGTAGCAGCCCATCTGTGAGTCATGTTGGTAAACTTGGCAAACCTGATCATAGTAAGAGAGCAAGAGACATACGTTTCCATGCCAGATGAATTGCGTCTCATAGCATGATCTATTAGTTTCTCATAGAGTGCATCGTGTCTATCCCGAAAAGATCGTGCACGTATTCGCCATGACATTGGACCAGGTATCAAGTCCAGCAAGGGGAGAAAATTAGTTATACTAGCAGTAGGAACCGTAAGGTAGACTATCTCAGCGAGGGCCTGATCGTCAGTGATAATTACGGGAGTCCGTCGAAATGACCACAATACACTCACGGCAAGGATCTCTTTAAGTTCCGTTTCGTGTCCAGTTGGACAGTGAAGGCCAAATGCTGCTGTAAGTATTGTACTGGATCCAACTCTAAGAAATTCAATGATTAATAAAATAAACTCAACGACTCTTTCACGAGAATAGACAAACTACCTTTCGATGTGGTGAAACCAGTTTTTCCCGCCATCGTCGAGAAGATGCTGGATATTCAGAACAGCTTCAAATTCTTGAAGCAACTCTGTTTTCCCCGTTCTTACGACGGACATGACGTTATTTGTCAATTTGCGACCTATCAAGCGCGCCTCAGAGTGCTCCTCGCTCAAAGACCAAAAATCGTCCATAGGATCGACGTGATTACGCTGAAATTAACAATGATGAAAAGCTCTGGAGCAATGTAGTAGAGGATGACACACAAGATAATACAGATTTGGCCGCGACGAATGCTTGGCAGACTGCTTTTCGAGTAGAGTCTTGGCCACTTCCATTTCCCCAATCAAAATGATAGTCTATCAATACATTCAGGTGATATCGTTATTTGGACAGGAAGTGAAGTCCTACCCATCCTGCCAAGTTCAACGATACAAGACCCCCATATTGTTCAAGGAGGTTCCTGAAGTACGTTGCAAGATGCTATCCAGCATTACAGGATCTCGTTGAGCTTCTGTAATTCAATGTGGCAGGCAAAAGACATACCTTTTTGGGCACTTGTAGGAGATTCCCAAGCAGTGGAATTCCAGTCGGTCCTGGAGGTAAGACACGACCACCCTTCGAGTTCGAACGCCAAACGTACAGGCTCCAAAGTGCAACAAGAATGATACTGACAGTCAGTTGGCCGGTGCTTGACATGCGGTGAATAGATGGGTACCCTGAAAGCTCCAGGCATACATATTTATATACAGAAACGTTATAATAGCCCCTTAATACGGTTTTGCGCTGCTACCCCCAATGTGACTTGAGGTTGCTGATATTCCTTGATGCGATCCTCCGTTGTTACGCCCCATTGGTACATTGGCTGATGACATGTGATATTTTAGAAGCAGGACTTCAAAGAGATCGACAGCAACTTCTGTACGAAAGGAGATTGATGGTAGAATTCAAAGACTATTCTCTCTTCGGTGTAGCGCCGGCGTCAGCTCACCAGAATCGGTGTCACTAACCCTGACACCCCGGAACCGGTAGATCCGAGTATATCGTAGGTATATATCGATTTCGACAACCATACCAGATCAGACCCTTCTGGTGTAAGCTGCACTCCGGAGGACTCGGATCTCGCGTTGGTTAAGAAGTTTATTACAAACGCAGAACGTATAATGGTCCGTACTTGACAGCGAAGATTGTTAGAGCAAGATCCACCAGGGTTACCACTGTCAGTACGTGATAGGATGGGCCGTTGTACTGCACGGGATGACCAAGATCCGATCCTGGACAAGAGGCTTAGACATCACCCTTTTTATGTATATGGCTACAATAGCTGTTTTCCCTCTACACCCATTTATATCTACCACACCGCCTTCTTCTCTAGGCATCAAACTACTGGTAAGGAGGCCATTATGAAACCATACCATTCCCTTGACATTGACATATTCACTATTGAAGTGATTATTGCTGTAATATATAATGCCTCTCCAGTGTCTAGCTTGTAACGCCTTCAGCAACAGTAGGTACACTCAGTTTCTTGTCAACATCGATCCTTACTAGAGTATGGGTGGACCATTTACAATACTACTAATTCTTAGTAGCTGTCTCTCACATGTTCTGCACTTGTCTCTGTCTGTATCCATTGATTACACAAATAATACTGTATAGATCTACTGTTTGACACTAAAATCACCATACAAGATTTGTACTTTATCCAACATCTAGGAACTGCATGCTAACTTGAACACATCATGTGGGATGTTACAACTTCCTCTTGGAATGCTGATATTTCATGCACCATCACATGCATCAAGGTGTCTTGCCATCCAGAAATGTAGTTGGGTTTTTGGAGTATAATTTTGCTTGCACCCATTCTGTGGATGCCTCCAGTGCCAGATTATCATCTGATGTAAAGCCTGTAAAATTCAATACAGTATGTCTATTCAGCTGAGAGCCTAAACATACCAGCTTCTCAGACCAGTCCAATGGACTTTCATGCCACAGGTTAAATAGTATGGATATAACAGCATCATATACACAGCTGTTCACCTTTAATTCACTTGCAAACAGTGTACATGGTATTCATTCTATCATTGGTGTTAGTTCCTCTATACATATATGATGACATTGGGTACACATTGTTTTCAATATCCAATTCAACTTAAAAGTCTTTGCCTCACAGATCTGAGCTCCTTTGGCCAAGCTGAATATATTCCTCATCTTATTGGACCTTGCTATTGTTCTTAGTCTTAGGTGGCCATGACCATGAAATTTGTCAAGAGGATCTTTTTTACTCCAACAAAGTGCAGAATGTATGTTAGGGGGCATATTATCAGGGGACTTCCTTTTCTGACCTCTGCCCCTGACTGACACTGACTCACTGTGACCAATTCCACTTTCCTGAGGCTTGTTTGATGTCTTTGGGGCATTCTACAGATCCCCAGAGATCTTCAGAGACTCCTGGAACTTGCCATGATCTCTCAGCAAGCACTTTTGGTTAACTCCAGTCATCTATACAGTTGTTCCCATGCCTCTGCCACCCACTGATGCACCACACCAAGCAGCAGGTATCCTTAGACTTGTTCTCTTTGGATTCCCCTCTGCTAGGTGATTAGTTACTATTTGTATCATCAATTACCAGTTCTAATATACTTCAGATTCCCCTCTGCTAGCTGCATGATTTAGCCACCACTCCTGGAGGTCACCCTTACAGCAGAACAAGTCTCCAAATCCTGGTCTGGAAGCCCCTCATAGCTGCATGGGATCCCCAAGCCCCCTATCTGTCACTTCCCCACCAGGCTTAAGCACCCACAGGATTCCATGTCTCAGCTTGCCAACTCAGACACTCCCTCAGAGGCCCCAGCCCCACAGGACAAGGCCTGGACTTGCTTGCTACACCTAGAGAGCCAGGTGCAATGGACCCAATCTTCCCTCACCCATCACACAACTGAACTCACCACCCTTTGCTAAACCACCAAGCTCATTTCCTGGTCTCTTCAGGCACTACTAGAGCACCTGCCCTCCACCTCCACACCACCCCTGGCTGTGGAAACACCCCTGGCAGCCCCAGTAGGTCTTCTGGCAGCTCCAGTAAACACCTGAGCACAAATCCCCCATCCTGTGCTCCTGGATGCATATGATGGCAATTGGTCTGGAAGAGTGTTTCCTCCAGTCCTGTGTCACTTACATTCACCTCAGCAGAGATGCCTTTGACTCTAACACACTGAAAATAGCTTTGGGTCCTGTCATACATGAAGGCCAGATGTGCCTCCACCTATGTGCTGCAGGTGTTTCAACACCCTGGAGGTGTCAGAAGTTTTGCTGACTGGGCTACCTTTGAAAGGGACTTCCAGGTGGGGTTCTTCCCAATTGACCCCACCAAAACCACTGCTTTAGCACTACATGACCAAGAGCAGTATGGGCAAGGGAAAAGGATGCTGGACAAGTATATTGACTCCTTCCAGGTGTTAGTTGAGCAAGCAGCCTACTCTGATGGTCTCCAACTGTGCCTCACATTCTAGGATGGCCTACACCCCACATTACTAGAATGTATCAACAACCTTGCAGAGGGCCATTTAGATGATGAGCAGATTGCCTCTTGGTATAAGGTGGCCCAGGATCAGCTACACCACACACACCTGACTTCCCATCCCACTCCTGCTGCCACTCTCCAGTATCCCACTCCCATATGTCCAGCACCTGCCCCCACTCTGGTCATCCCCACACCATGACCCTTGCTGCCAGGCATCCCCATAGATGTTGATGCTGCCCAACAGCACTTCCCCATGCCATTGCTGTGCCAGAGATGTGGGAAACTGGGGCACTTTGTGCAACACTGCCTGTTGGGTCTTGAGGTACACTATCTCTCCATAGCCAAGCAGGAGGAGCTCCTCCTGCAACTGTTGGCCATGAAAGATGCGGCTGGAAACCCCTCACCAAACAAGCCAGCTCCAGAGTTGACCCCAGAGGAGAGTGGCACTTGTGCCCCCCTCCCAGGCCTGGAGGAGGATTTTTAGTCAAGTGATGGATGAGGTGTACACCTCCATCACTGGGTACTAACAGGTTTGCTTGCCTGTTGATAGAAAATGAAATTGCCTCTCTCAATATCAACAGTCTTAAGACAACAGAACCTCAGTACTCCCCTCCAGACATACAAACACCCACTCCAGACCCCAAGCTGAGCTCCCTGCAGCCAGCTAGGCTCTGCCCATGCCATCCCACCTGGGAATGCCAGCTGCCCCAGCAGTATGTAGTAGCCATGAACCCCTCTGCAAACTCCTTGTGCCTTGACATGGAGATTGAGACCATGAACACTCAACAAGCCTGCAAAGTCACTGCTGTCCTGGATAGCAGAGCAATGGGGCTGTTCCTAGATTTGGAGTTCATGAAATGCCACTGCCTGACCATGTAGCTGCTTTCCAAGCTCATTCCAGTGTTCAATATTGACAGAATGCCCAACAGAGCAGGTGCCATCAACTCCATGGTTGATCTCATTCTCTGCTACTGGAACCATGCCAAGCACACAGCCATGCACTCTCAAAACCTCAGCCCAGTGCTGTTCCTTGACCTCAGTGGCATAGGTGGTGCACCTCTGGGGGCACCAGCTCATGATTACCTCACCCCAGGCCCAGTCTACTTTGGGGTTGTGCTCCCAGAGCCAGGTGAAGCCAAGAATCATATCCTGCTTGCCTAGGCTAGTGATGGCACAGACCATTCAGGCTTGCCATGCTGGTCATCTCCCCTTTGCAGAACTAGACCTTCTGGATCCCCCACCCCTGGCATTCCCCCATAGAGAGGCCCTCTACAAGGACAACCAGAGTAGCAGAGGAACTCCAGAGGAGGATTTAGGGGGGGAGTTCAGTGGCTTGCACAACCTAGAATTCCCAGATGAGGTGGTGGAAGTTAGAGACTGGATATATGCCACCACCCTATGCTCCCCACCCTCTATTGCAGAGATCCAGGCCAGCCAGACCACCTCTCAGCAACTGGCCCAGGCCTTTGCTGCAAACTCCATGCCCTGGGAATTCCAGGACATTGTGCCTCTGTATCTCCACACATTTGAGGACATGTTTGCCAAGGCCTCTTTTGACTCACTCCTGGAGTGCAAGCAGTGGGACCATGCCATTGAATTAATGCTGGACTCCAAGCTGGCCAGCTGTGAGGTCTACCCCCTAGCACCAAAGGAGCAGGATGAACTCAATGTCTTTCTGCAGGAGAACCTGGCCTCTGGTTATATCTACCCCTCCAAATTCCCAATGGCTTCTTCAGTCTTCTTCATCAAAAAGGACAGCTCTCTCTGACTGGTTTAGAACTACCAGGTTCTTAATGCCATGACTGTGAAGAACTGCTACCCCCTCCCCCTCATCTCCAAGCTCATGAATAATCTCTGGGGGGCACAATACTTTACCAAATTGGATGTCTGGTGGAGCTACAACAATGTATGCATCCAGGAGGGGGACAAATGGAAGGCTGCCTTCTGGACCAACCAGGGATTGTTTGAACCCCTTGTCATGTTCTTTAGACTCACCAACAGCCCTGCCACCTTCCAGACAATGATGAATGACATCTTCTGGGACCTCATCACCAAAGGCATAGTGTGCATATACCTTGATGACATCCTCATCTACACTAAGGCATTAGAGGAGCACTGCCAGGTCACATGCATTGTCTTGAAATGCCTCTGCCTTCACCAACTCTGCCTCAGACCAGAGAAGTGTGAGTTCAAGCAAATCTGGATCAAGTATCTTGGGTTGATCATCTTGCACAGAGCTGCAGAGATGGACCCAGTGAAGGTGGCAGGTGTTGCAGAGTGGCCAGAGCCCAAGAATAAGAAGGAACTGCAGGCCTTCCTAGGCTTCATTAACTTCTACTGGAGGTTCATCTAGGATTTCTCTCATTATGCCCAACCATTGTTCAACCTCACTGTAAAGGACACCACCTGGAGCTGGGGCCCCCTGGAGCAGATGGCTTTCAATGATCTCAAGCATGCTGTCACTTCCAGACCCATCCTCCTCTTCCCAGATAACGACTTTCCCTTCCAGGTGGAACCTGACAGCTCCAACTTTGCCACTGGAGCTGTTCCGTCACAACAATCTTAGGAGGATAGGAAATGGCATCCAATGGCCTTCTATTCCAAGAGCCTGAACACAGTGGAGTGCAACTATGAAATCTATGACAAGGAGATGTTGGCCATCATCCAGTCTTTTGAAGATTGGTGGCATTTCCTGGAGGATGTGCAGCATAAGTTCAAAGTGTGGACAGATCACAAGAACCTCAAGTACTTCCAGAAGGCTAAGAAGGTCAATTGCCAGCAGGCCCAGTGGTCCCTCTACCTAGCCAACTTTGACTTCTTGCTGCACCATAAGCCAGGCCAGAGTATGGAAAAGCCAGATGCCCTGTCCCAGAGAGCTGACCATGGCACTGGGGAAGATGACATCAGTAACATTGTCCTCCTCCAACTCAAGTTGTTTGTTATCTGAGCCATGGAAGGCCTAGTCATTGAGGGAGCAGAGGTAGAGATCTTCCGGGACATCTAGCAAGGAAACTGGGATGGTCTGCAGGAGGAACTCATTGCTCAGGCAGCCCAGGCACTCAAGTTGGGACATACCACTGGTGCCAAGTCCATCTGCACAGACAAATGAGCCCTCCATGATGGACTCCTGACCTTCCAGGACCACATTTACATGCCCAATGACCCAGAGTTTTGCTGGAGAATTGTAGAGCAGCATTATGACTCCCAGATCATGAGACACTCTGGCTGGTGGAAGACATTGGAGCTAGTGTCCCAGAACTACTGGTGGCCCCAGATGTCCTGGTATATTGAGTCCTATACTAGTACATATGATCTCTGCCTCTGGACCAAGCCCCAACATCACCTCCTCTCCAGACTATTCCATCCTCTGCTCATCCCCTCAGAGCAATGGAGCATCACCTTGGTAGACTTCATCATAGAGCTCCCTGACACCCATGGCTATGACACCATAATGGTGGTGATGGACCTTTGTGGCAAGCAAGCCCACTTTATCCCCACTCACACCACTTGCTCTGCCATGGGTGCTGCAAACCTGTACTGGAAGAACATCTGGAAGCTCCATAGCCTCTCTGATGCCTATGTGTCTGACCAGGGTCCACAATTTGTGGTGGAATTCACCTGGGAGCTCTACTGTCTACTTAACATGGAGCTTCACACCTCCACCACTTACCACTTGCAGTCTAACAGCCAGACCAAACACATGGACCAGGAACTTGAACAGTATCTCTGCCTCTTCTGCAATGAGGAGTGCCAGGATGACTGGGATGAACTCTTCCCCAACACTGAGTTCCAGTACAACAACCATATTCATGCAGCCACTCAAGTTTTGCCTTTCTTCCTGGACACCAGATATCACCTGTGCATGGACTTTGAACCCTGGGCCTGACCTTTAGAGAATGAGGCCATGAACAAGTTTGTGGACTGGATGAAGATCACACAGGAGGAAGCCTGGGCAGCTCTGGCAAAGGCAAAGGACAACATGGCACAATATTATGACCATGGAAGGATCCTAGTGCCCAAATACCAGCCTAGAGATCAAGTTTACCTGGATGCCTCTGATATTACAACCATCTGTTACAACCATCTGACCATTGAAAAAGTTCTCACACCAACTACTAGGACCCTTCATGGTAGAATGACAGGTAGGGCCTCTAGCTTATTGACTCAGGCTCCTTAAAGCAATGGACCAGCTCCATCCAGTATTCAATGTGGTCAAGCTAACTCTGGCCCCAGTGGACCCTACCCTGGGGCAACACCTGGCACCCCTGCCACCTCTGGTGGTGGTCAACAATGACAAGGAGTACAAGGTGGAGGAGATCATGGATAGTTGTCTATTCCAGTGGCAGTTACAATACAGGGTGAAGTGGAAAAGCTATGGAATTGAGGACATCTCCTGAGAACCCTGGGAGAATGTGCATGTGCCTGGACTGGTCAGGGAGTTCCATCAACAACACCCAGATGCATCCTGAGCCATTCAAGGAATCTATCCCCTCTTACCAGTGAACCAGGCAATCTGGAACTTCTTCTACACTGCATGTTGAGATGCTGCATGCTAGAGGGGGGGTGATGTCAGGGGACTTCCTTTTCTGACCTCCACCCCTGACCAACATCAACTTGCTGCAACCAATTCCACTCCCCCAAGGCTCATTTGACATCTCCAGGGCATTCTACAGAGTCCCAGAGATCTCTGGAGACTCCTGGAACTTGCCATGATCCCTCAGCAAGTACTTTTAGTTAACTCCAGTTGTTTATACAGTTGTTCCCATGCCTCTGCCACCCACTGATGCACCACACTGATTAGTGGGGATCCTTAGACTTGTCCTCTTTGGATTCCCCTCTGCTAGGTAATTAGTTACTATTTGCATTGTCAATTACCAGTTCTAATATACTTCAGTTTCCCCTCTGCTAGCTGAGTGATTTAGCTGCCACTCCCAGAGGTCACCCTTATACATATACAATTTGCACTTGCACCTTCTGAATGATGTGATAAGATTAGATCTCCTTGACACATTGTGCATGCCAACTGGGAGTTTCCCCACATATCCTAATCTTGTTATTTCATCAAAAATTTTAAGTTCACAGAACTCCTGTCATAGAGCACCATTCACTCCACCCATGGTTTTATTTTCATCAAACTCTCTAAGTATTATAGTTCCTGCAGTTGTTGTGGAATTTCTCAAAAGTGTGGTGTGATAGGCTTGATGTGACCCATACTTAACAAGGTCAACTGGGTTAAATGGCAATTTCTTTCCCTGGTTTGTGATTGCCACTGCAGTTGCAATCAAGGCAAGAAAGGAAAACAGAACAGAAGGTCAAAATTGAAAATCATTGGACCCCAATCAAGCCCACACCCCATGAAAAGTATGGTGGTCAAGTTGAATACTAGTCATTCTTGTAAGGGAACATTGGCTGTGAATAGTCCAAGCCAAGCCCACCACTCACAACCTGACACTCCTGTCAAGAGACAAGCAACAAGCAGGCCAGCCCATGGCATGGTGGGCAAGGGGCAAGTGTTCAGCAAGAGGCAAAGAAGGAGGGCAAGGCAGAAGGCAAGGGGCTGCACTCGCTGAGCTTACAGTTATGCTAGTGAATAGACCCAGAAGCAATGCTATTGTTAGGGATGGGGATATTCTATCCCCAAGTCCTTTCTATATACTACATTGGCTAGTATGATGACTACTACCAAATGACTAAGAGGGGGCCACTGACTATGAGCTATGGACTAAGCAGGCCAGTATATAATAGGAGTAAGGTAAGCAACAATAATCAGCAATGAGTAATGCCAAGACAAGGTGTAACTAAGTATGATGCATAGAGTGGGTTTCAGGGGCCAGAGACCAGCTGACCTGTCAGGTGATGGTGCCTAGACAGAAAAGGAGTAAAAGAGAGCTGGGCAGCCTCAAGGACAGCTAGATAGAGTGCTGAACCCTAAGGCTAGGCCTAGCTAGAGGTGGAACCAGTATAGAGGCAGTGTGCTCCCCTTAAGGGATAGGGTTACTTCCCCACTTAGCTGCCCATGGATGGACAGGATGCAAGACAGAGATCAGTCCCCTTGCAATTCTAGAAGTTTATCACTCATGAAACTGCCTAGGTCAAGTATGGTTCACATTGAGAAGCACTATCAAGTAATGGTGTGGTCAGAATTCCCTACCAGTAAAGCCTATGTGTTTATACCTGCCAAGTATCATTAGCCCCACATAAGTGGACACTGAAGGAGTTCTCTACTGAGTTGTTCAACTATTACTTTCAAATTGACTACTATAACCAACAACACATGCATCTGGATAGAATTGGGCAGGGTGGCAAATTTGTGAAGGATTATGTTGCTGACTTTAATGAGCTGTTCACCATTGTGGGATCAGGCAGGTGCCATAAACAGGTGATGAGACTCTTCAAAGTTCAGACCTTCTATCAGAAAGGCCCATCCTCATGCTCATCACAATCCTGAGTGGTCCAGCTGGAGTGCCCTGGTACAAAAGGCAGGATATCAGGGGTTGGCCAAGAATGTGGTCATTGAGGAAGCTTGACAATCTTGCAATATTAATAATCACAAGAGCTGGTGGGAGCACCAGTAGAAATATAGGGCTGAACAAAACAGATACCCACAAAGCCCTAAGCACTTGTCCTCCTCAACTTTTGGAAAGAAAACTAATACCATGCCAGGGCTTGCATCCATGTGCATTATAAAAGAGTCTTTTCCATGGCCAGGGTTAGCCAGGCAACAATGATCCTGTCCAACACCCACTCCTAACATCCAATCTACCCTAAGCAAAGAGGAAGAGGCAGAGCTGTAGGCCACAAATAAATACTTTAGGTGCAAAGAGGAAGGGCATGTAGACCACAACTGCCCTCATGCCCATACAGCTAAATCTACAACTGGTAAACTGCTGTGCCTAAGTGCATATGGGCTCTCAGTGGATCTGGAGGAGACCTGAGCAACTTAGATTAAGCTTCAAAGAGACTACTGGACTCACAGTTGGAGCTCTAGCTGTGTGGAATCAGTGGTGAGGTGCAAGTACATCAATTTGTTCTTTGGGATTCTCCAAGTTTGTGTACTATGTCTTCTGACTTATTAAATGATGAGACCATGCCATTGCATGCTCCCATTGCCAAATGGCAGCTCAATGGCTCAATCCAAAATCCTATAATACAAGCAGTGCCAATATTTGACTCTATGGAGGGATCCAAGTTTGAGGATATGCCTGATCTGGAAAACCATGTCAAACTCCTCTGTGGAGAAGGAACCAAATAATAAGGACCAGTCATTTCTGCCATTCTTCAATGATGACCTGGCCAATCAGCTCTGGGGAAATTACCCCCAAGGACCTTGATCAGATGACAATCTAGAGGAGGGTGCCCTCCTGGTAGCCACAGCCCAACCAACTTTGGCACTGTATGATGAAGAGCTCCTTGATCCAAAATAAAGTTTTATGATCATGTTTGTCATGACTCATCTCCAGACCCCCACAGCCCAACCAACTTTAGCACTGTATGATGAAGAGCTCCTTGATCCAAAATGAAGTTTTATGAGCATGTCTGTGATGATCCATCTCCAGACCCCCAGACCTCACTCCAACAGCCTGGAGCATATACCAGCCCCCCATTGAATCCCTCTGACCCCCATGCACCCCTGGCACCCACACAGCAGACCCCAATGCTTCTCTGACAAACCCCAGCACTTCCTCTGATAGGCCCTGTCACTCTCCCAACCTCCACCAAAGATGCAAGTAACCCCAACACTTCTTTCAGCCCCCCAGCATGTATCATACACTATGGATCTGCATCAAAGTATCACTGCAACCCACCTGCCAGGTCAGAACCAACACCTGTCAGACTCATGCAGCCCCAATGAGTTCCAACCTTAGACCCACAGTCTCAGAGAAGGTCCCCCATCAGTATTTAAGTCATAAAGTAATATCAGATATGGTAGTCTTGATATTACTTACTTGAGTGCCTCATTTTGTCTTTTTGTTCTGGTCTCTGTTTTTGTATTGTCTCAATCTCATCTCTGTCTCTTTCTCATATTGTCTCATCTTGTCTTGTTCTTGTCTTGTTCCCATTCTTGTCTCAATTCTTGTCTTGTTCTTGCCTTGTCTTGTCTATTTCCATTTCTGTCTTGTCTTGTGTGCCTCTCTTGTCTCAACTCTATTTACTTTTCATTTCCAGCATCCATTTCTATCTTCATGTTCCTCTACCTTTCCCCATAACCCTGCATACTTGCTCAGACCCTGTTCCAATAGTGGAGTTATTAAGGCTTTGTGTGTACAGAGTGATTAGGTGGCACACAATTGTGATTTCAGAATTCACATGAACTAAAGAGATGTAGAGAATGATGTCAAGAAGAGGAAAGGACAGGATCAACTGTGTCCATGGGTGAATCAGAGCACTGTCAAGTGTTGTTTATTCTATCTTTGACTGGGAGGAGCTTGGAAGTAGGAAGGAAGAGTGTCATTCTCACAAGCATGATGCAACAGCAACTACTGGTGCTCCTCCTTACCACATTTTTAGTTATGTTTGGCCTGAGTGTTGGGTTGCATGATAGCTGAGAGTACAGTTTTACAGTGTTGTTCATTGACACTGCCATTGGATCAAAGGAGCCCAAACCTAATAAAAGATTTATAACAAGAATTGATGGAGAGAGCTTGAATGGCTGTGAGGGGAATAAAATAGAAGGGGAAAAAATCCTCTGTACTCCTGGTCTTATTTGATAAACTTGCCATGATAGGAAGGATAGAGATTAAATAGTTTGGTGATGCAGGTATACCCTGTGGGGTTCAGGTGATAATCACTGTAGTGGGGTCCTTTTGGCAATTAGTGTCCCAGTTATGAAAGAGCTGGAATTGGGAGGGCAAGAATAGCAGACCAGGGATGCCTTGATTGGGGTAAACAAGGTTAATCATCCTATCAGCATGCCCCAGATTGATAGTGTAAGGGATCATGTAATGATGAACTAGACACAGCTTGACAGCAGAGTTGGCAGGTGCAACTTCATCTTGCCTGTGCAGAGGTTTACAATAGCACATCATAGTCAAATATGCGATTACTTTGGAGGTAAATAAAAGATGCAGCAATATGATCAGGTAGGCTCAGGCAGAAGGCTGCAAGTGAAGACAAGTCCATGGCAGCTTGAGGGGTTTTATAGTATAGTAACCTGTCCCTACATGATTGTTGAGGATAATTTGAGGATCATGTAGGGACAGGTTACTATCCTGATCAGTAATTCTGCTACATAGTAATTCTGCTACATAGTAATTCTGCTACAGTACCAGCACCAATCACATCCAAATATTGCTGTAATAGTTTTAGGTCCTGGACATAGTCCCTTAAGAGCCATGTTTAATCACCTGACTTCCAGAGCACTTCAAACAGAATATACCCAAACCAGCATATTTAATGCTTTTGTCTGCAGCCCACTCCATAGAGTGTTGAGACAGTTCTATGACTTGTTTATCAAGGCATCCCAGGAAAAGAACCAGTTATTGTTCAAATGACAAGTCTGGAGTAAGGATGCATAGAATATTTTGTAGATGCCTTGTTGTTTCATTGAGGCTAGTGCAGTTTCACATGGAATGAATTGTTGCCATAATCAGTCAGTAATAAATAAGGCCTCATAAATTTAGATAAATTTAGGGATCAATTTACATATAAGACTCTTCACGTAAGTTAGGTTCTTTGTTGACATGTAGACTGGGTCTCCCTCCAGTGAAATGTACCATCTGGTGCTTGTGGTTGGCCAACCAAATTTGCTTCATGTGAGCAGACAGGATGCTGTCATGAAGAGCCATGATAGCCATTCTTGATTGTTGGGCATACAATTCAAACACCAGCAAACTCATCTACTTCAGCAGTGTTCCATACCATGGATTGGGGCATCCTCAGGAAGGAGGGTGAGTATGCCATGCTGCTAAACCTAGCTAGATCATTGGCAAACTCAAGTGTAGGGAGATTCATGACCCAGGCAGTCTGAGCAGGGTTGATACTATGATGTATCATTTGAATCATAGTGGGATTGGCTCTGTTGGTGGCTCTGTGAGTCTGAGGGTGGTAGGAATTAAACATTCTTAGCTTAGTCTCTATGAGGGAGTGAAGGTGTGTCCAGAAGATAGTGGTGAAGTAATTGTCAAGCTCACTGACTATGGTGTGCAGTAGACCATATTGTTTGTATACTTTGCAAATATAAGCTCAGCCACATCCTTTGCAGCATACATTGTGACTTGAGAAGAGGTGGACCATCCCTTTTAGGTGGTTAATCACCATGTTGATTGAATTAAATGTGATGTGAGGATAGGACCAGGCCTAGGAAAAACCCCAAACACATAGATCTGGGCAAACCTTTTGTGCTCTAGAAGGACTGTACTTCTCAATTTGCTCCTACCCTAGCTCTATCCACAATGTTTGAATCTCCCAGAAGCCTAAGTGATAGGTCTAGGTGACCTATCACACCAGGGCTGTTCTGGAGTCATTAATGGCAGAATTTGGCAATAAGCCTCAATTATTGTTATCTGCATATAGCTGCTAGATTTAACTTATCTTTCTGACAGTCAAAAGCAGGATGTAGGAACATAGCTGCTTTTTCCAGGTCATGAACATTATATGTCTATCAGGTGATGTATCAGATGACATAGCCCTTCTGCCAATTTGGGGCTATCCAACAGTCACACTTTTATATGATCATTTGCCCTGAGGCCTGAGGTCATGGCCATTTACAATGGATTTCCATTTTTGGATTGGGTTTTAGATTTAGTCATTGTTGCATGTTTTTTCCAGAAGCTCTAGAGTAAATTTTCTAAACACTGGTGTTGGATCTCCTTAGACTTGTTGTTCTCTTTGGATCTCCTTCTGCCAGGTGAGTAGCTATAGCTCTAAAACTTCTTTTAGATGCTGAATAGACTTTGGATCTCTCTGTTGGTGATTGAGCCACAATTACAATCCCCCCCCATCTCACCCCAAGAGATTCCAGCTTAACAAAGTTTTTGGTCAGATAGTCCATAACTTAACAGGTTGTAGGCTGCCAACTCATGTTACATATTCTTTTTCATTATTTTTATAAAAGCTTTCATTGCCTACTTGGATTTGACAGTCAAAGCCAATTGATCTAAAGTGTACCACATTGCCACTGTTGTTTGATATGTTTATTCTAGTCTCTGTTGCACTATTGTTGCAATTATCACCACCATTTTATTGATTTCTGCTATTGACACATGCCTGAAATTTAGCCAATTTGTTGTTGACCACCATGATCAGAGAATTATAAAAATCATGTTTTAAGGAATTTTTTATACTGACTCCACTTACTGTTTACATTTATGTGGCTGCTGCATCAAGAATAAAGGAAAACCTCAATCCACCTACACCATGAGGAGAAAGGTGAAGAAAGGGAAAAACACAGATAGAGGTTATAACAGACTTGAAATGACAGGCATAAGTGTATGTCTGTGTGTGAAGAACCTGACAGATTCACAGAGCCTAGGTTAGATACTGACTTGAGCTTTGTTAATAGCCAAGATTATACAACCCCATCCAATGTTTGGCAAAATAAAATGAAGAGTTTTGATTTGGGTTGTGTTGCCCCTTCTATTGGTTTGTTTGTCCATCACCATTATATAAGTTTACATTCTACCAATTTTCTTAACTGATTTTTCTACCAACTGTATTGATTTTCCAAAGTGTTTATTACTAAGTCATTAAGTTGTTGCCAAACATGGTTAAAAGGCTGTATTGTGGAACTTTACTGGGACCATTGCACACATACCTTACCAGGACAACCTCATATCCCATACCTTCCTATACCTTTTAAGACAATTCTGTTTCAGCTTATCATTGCACCTTAGCAATTTTGCTACCTTGGAGTGAGCAATACCTTAGCAACTCTGCTATCTCAATGTCACCCTCTCATTCTTGTGCAAATCTCAGTAGCTTAGCAACTTTTGTGCACCTGCTGTCACTACATTAGTTTTTCCCCATCACATATCAGGTTTTCTGGGACATTGCTTGGCTTTTCCTCCTTTGTTACAAAGTTCCTTGCTACTTTACACCATTAGCTTGCTTTCTGTGTTCACTGCATGGCAGCTAGGAGGCATTGAACATTGTCAGCAGACTTACATGACCTGCCAAAATGCCTGTACCCACCTTGAAAGTTACAGTGAAGAATAAAATGGAGACATGACTGGAGAAGGCAGCAAGAGAGTCAAAGGAGTGAGCAGATCAAATTAGATAGTTCAAGTCATCCCAGAGGTTTTAAATAACAGTAGTGATGTCAATGATGAATTTAATTGTATCTTGGCAGGCCACTCTAGTCCTTAGGGGGGTCACATGACCTTCCAAGTGCAAGGTTGGGGGTTCAACTCCTGGCTGAGTGCACCTGCATCAGGAAACATGTTAGATACCATCTTCATGAGTTTGACTAGGGAGGATTTGTTGTGCAGGCCAAATTTGAGCAAACAATCAGCATGTAACTTGATGAAACAATGTGTCCACCATGCTTGTGTTCAAGCAGAACTTGGGAGAGGGAAAATGTACCTTGCAGATTAAGTGGGGCCATAGCATAGGTATGTGGGAAAAGAGAAATAAGGCATCAATATAGGCATAGCAGGCTGCCAAAGTACTACATGGCCCAATGGACCAGATTAAGGAACTCAGCCTGCCCTAATACCACCTTGGCCAGCACAGGTCACCTGCTTACCTCCTGGAACCATTGTGCTAACAATAGTGCAGGAAGGGCTGTGCATTCTAGAAATTGAACTACAATCTAAGTGTGGAGAAGCTTAGAGCCATGGGACTTTGACTGTGATTCTAGCTGTCAGGTTCTGCTGAGCATGGGGGCTCAGCTGCACTGGGTGAGTCATTACTAGGCAGACACAACATCTACACTTACTATCCTGTGTTCTGGTGAGCTTCAGAAGAGTGAAACTGGGTGGACAAAGTGGAGAAAGGTGCTCCAGAGAAGTCCAGAGTGCTCCAGCAGGATATATGGAGGAGTGGGAGTGATGGATGAGTGGGGAGCAAGTATGATATGGAGCTCTGGAGCTGAATATCAAGAACAAGGGAGAACTTGGGGTTGGGCTTCAAGTTGAGGGCATGGGGAGGGTTTTGGAGGTCATGGAGTTGAAAAGGAAGAATCAGGGCAATAGGAAGAGAGTCAAATGTAGCCAGGAAAGTTGAGACAAGACAAGAAACTGAGAGGAATGAGATGAGATGAGACTTTAGAGAATGGAGATGGAGATGAGATGAGAAAGGGAATTATAAAATCAGAACTGATAAGATTGAGATTGATGAGATGGAACAATGAGATGGAAACACAAGAAACAAAACAGTAATTCAGGTAATATTCAGGCTACTATAACAGATACCATTCTACAACTTATATACTGACTACAGGATCTCTTTTGGAGATTGCAGGTGTGACAGTGGGACTCAATAGAGACATGCAGGGCCACCAGGTGTTGGTTCTGATCAGTTAGCAGGCCATGGCAGTATTCTGATGGGAACTGATGGGAGTGCAGGCTGTGGGTGATGGGAACTGATGGGAACATGGTGTAGTCAGTGGGAAGTTCTGAAGTGATTTGGCAGATCAAGGAAGCAAGTCAGTGGTGTTGGCCAGGGTCAGGAGAGACATTGGGAGTGCCCAGGAGCTTGGGAAGGGTCAGGGGCTTGATAGGGTCCACAGGAGATGTGGTCAGGGTCCATTGGAGTCACCAGGGTATGCTGGGGAAGTGTTGGAGATCTCTGGAGAAGTGCCAGAGTTTGCCAGAGCAGGTGCCAAGAATAGAAGAGGATCATAGTGGTTGGAGGAGGAGGGGGATGTGCTCTGGGGCTTGCCGGGCTTGGTCAGGTGAAGTCTGAGGGTGAGGTGGAGGTTCATGGATGGGTTGTGACATCACCCCCCCCCTTCAGTGTTGAAACTCTTTGAGACATGGGGAGATCTCCAGGGTTGGGGGTGGCATGGGAATTGAAGTCAAAGTGTGATGGTTTCTTGACCTAGAAGCTTCCCAGGAGAAAATAAAAAGGTCAGGGCACATTTCACTTCCCTTAACAATTTCCCATGTTATCATCCCCTTTGCTGTCCTCATTTCCTGCATCCCCAACTCCTCCTCCATCAGAGAAAAATCATGTCAAGGTGTGGGAGGACTACAAACATTGCACTGGCACTAGGATAGGCAGAGAGTCAATGCCATGTACTGGCAGCATAAGGGCATTGCTCCTGTGTCTCCATGGGTTACTGATTTGGTTGGGTAGAACTGTCCCAGGCAGTGGCCAGTCCCTTTACAAGTTCTGTCCAGGTTGGTCCTTCAGGGCAATCAGCTCCATTGGCTCCATCATCTGTGGCTTGTCCTCCTCAGCTGGTACTGGGTCTGGAGATGGCCCTAGTGGTTCTGCAGGCATAGAGGGTGTCACAATTAGAGGTGATGCCTGAATGGTTCACAGAGGCAGTGAGGTAGGTGTGAGGCCCCCTTATTTGGGAGTGGTGTAAAGTGGAGGCCCTGGTAAGTGTGAGGACTTTCAAGCTTTTCACCTAGTTGACCTAGTCTTCAGTGTGTTCTCTGTGCCCAATGTGGGGAGTGGTGTGAGTTCAAAGAGCCCATGCCAGGATCCTGCTGGGATTCTGTGGTCTGTCTCCCATGTTGCACCAAGCATGACAAATGCTCCATCTCACAGGACTGGTGGGCCACATATATAGCTGTGGAGCAGGGTTGGGAGGTGGCATGGGTTGTGGAGTGGCTGGATGAGGGGCAGAGGGGAAGGGTGTTGGGCAGGGGTGAGGGTTTGTTGCAGGCAGTGCATTCTGGTCTGGAGGGTGGGGAGGAGGTTGGGCACCCCCAGGGAAAGGTGGAGCCTCCATGGGGCAGGTGAAGGGAGGGGGTCCAAGTGGCACTGGATAAGGGAAAGCACAGGGTATCCTTCCCTCTGGAGGCTGGGCCTAGCAAGCAGCCACAGGGTGACATGACAATGGCAGGGCCCCCAGGTCCCCATGTGTATTCTTCTGGGTCTGGGGCCTTAGTGGGGCCTGCCCTACACCCCCCAGAGTCTCCAGTGTTGTCCATGGTCAAGGTCTTTGATCATCACATGGAGGAGCTGATGGGGCAACTGCAGGAGTAGGAGGGGGAGCTCTGGGGTAGGGACAAGGAGCTCCAAAGGCAAGGGGAAGAACTTCAGCAGGTGAGGGAGGAGTGGGGGAGAATGCAGACAGACAGGGATGCAGTGTGGCAGGACCATGAGGCTGCCCTTCAAATGGCCTCCTAACATGTGTTGGAGGTTCAGGGATTGCAGGAGTGGTTGGGGCAGCTGAAGGCTTGGTCCATGGGGGTAATCAAGTAGCAAGGGGTCCCTGAGGTGCAGGCAATCAGGGTGGAGGTCAAGGAGAGACAGAGAAGGGAGGAGTGGCTGGCCAATGAAGTGGCCTCAGGGCAAGGGGGGGTTCTCCATGAGTGTCTCCCTTGTTCCAGTCCTTCTGTTGCTGACCCTGTATTTTTTCCTTCCAGGTTGGATTTGCAAACACTGAATCCTCCTGAACAGGGCATCCATGGCCTTCACCTCAATTCAGGACAGCATGGGGAGGTTGCTCAGGGATCCTCCCATGGAGATGGAGCAGGGGGTGGGGCAAATGGAGTGACTACTGGCAGGTCATCAGCAAAGAAATTTGGTGGACCTGGAGTTGTGATGGGAGGTGGCAGTGGATATTGGGGAGGCATTGCCATGGCACAAGGAGCTTCTGGCTACCATGGTGGCTCAAATGGAGATGGACCTGGCAGTAGTGGTGATGCAAAGGAGGGCTCTGGAAGAAGGGTGAGGAGGATCATAGTTCCAGTGTTGAGGTAGCTTCTTGGACTCCCTTTCTGTAATATTATATTGTTGTATATTGTACTCAAATGATGGTCTTTCACAGCCTTAGAATGATTTTTAGATTAAGTAAACAAAGATGAGAAATGGAAACATAAGATACTGGTGGGAGTTAAATCCCTGCTGAACCCAGAGGTGGGAGTTATGCCCACTAATGCTGTCTGTACATGCTAGTCCAGGGGGCCCTAGGGCTTGGTGGGATGTTGTTGGTGGACATCCTGGGGCTTGGTGGGGATGCTGAAGAAGCTCCCCTGAGGTTTCCAAGTGTTGTCAGTGGGAGTCCTGAGCTTGGTGGGGGTGTTGGGGGCCCATCTGGAGTGCCAAGGCTGTTGGGGTTACATCTGCAAAAGTCTGGGCCTTTGTACTGGTAACAGGGTATGCCAGGGGAGTCTTCCAAGACTTTGGGTAGTGGTAAGACATGGCAGGGGGTGGGTTTCAGAGATGCCAAAATGTTCTGATCAAGGCAGAGTGTGGGATTCAACCAGTTGATATGGGGTTAGTGATCCAGAGTCAAGGGAGCCTGAGGATGCAGAGTTGCAGAAGAATGGGAGGGCAGCATGGAGGGTGAGGGAGCAGGTGGGGAATGAGGGGTAATATATCAAGAGGGTGTCTGGGAGAGATTGCCATTGTGCAGAGGAATTTTGGCCAGGGTGGAGGAGATGTAGAAGTCTGATTTGTGATGTGTGGTACCTTTGGGGCTTAGACTGCAGGGTCATTTTCTGTAAACTGATACTTGCAGTCATCCCCATCAATGGTCCAGATGGCACATCCCATAACCTGGCATTTAGGGCAGTCATTGATGAAGTGGCCCTGTTCACTGCATATAATGCATGCTTCTTCTTTCTGTTGCTGCTCCTTTGTGTCTGCTGGAACATTGATCCAGGGCCTGTTTCTGATCCAGTTGGCACCCATGGTCTTCTGCTTGTTGGAGGGGTCTTGTAAGGGGACAGTCCTATTAGGACTGTTCAAATTTATTCCAGGCTTAGTCCAAGGATGATCCATTATTCTAGCTCATCTGACATACTGCCTGTCATGCCCTACACCCTTCTGTCCCCATTAGTGTCCCCATTAGTTGCCTTCCATGAATCACATGCTCAGACCTTACTCAGTATAGATTAATTGTTAGCCTGGCTTCCATATATACCACTGACAGATGAAGTAGTTATGTTAGTTATCATTCCTAGCAATGTAGTATATAGGATGGTCTGCAGGATAGAATATCCTCAGACTGAACAATAGCAGTGTTTCCCAGGTCTA
>JAGGAV010015675.1:10587-32184 GCA_017657295.1 Termitomyces sp. DKA64 | reverse complement strand
AGGACATGCCCACTCTTAGCACATCTGAATGACTGCTTGGCCTGCCCTATCCCCTTCTGTCTTCTAGTAGTCAGCCTTGATGAGTCATATGCATGGACCTTACTCAGCATTGATTATTGTTAGTCATACTCCATTACATACTGGGGCCCAATTAGTTAAACAGTATTAGTAATAGCACAGCCACCAATGTAGTATATAAAGGCAGCCTGTGGATAGAATATCCCTAGGCTGAACAATAGCAGTGTTCTTCTGGCCTACACACCAAACTGACTGTAAGCTCTCTAGTGATGTCTGACTGCTTGGTCTGCCCTGCTGGTCCCTTGTCCAACTCTTGCCTGCCTCCATGCCCACTTGACTCTCACTCATCACTGGCACTTGCTAGCCCTGTATAAGGAGTTCCACAAATGTCAAGTGCTCCCCTTACATATGCCATTGTGGACTTCTTCAACATGAGCCCAGTTGGCCAACATTTCTGCTAGCTGGGCCCTTGGCCATACATTACACTGACTCCTGTCTTTAAGGCATCATAGACAAGCCATATAAGATCTTTCTGAGGGTCAATTGGTTGAATGAGTGGCATCACACTACAAATATGCTTAGTCATCTCAAAACAATGCTGGTGTATTGGATAACCAATAAAATGGTGAACCATTCTGTATCATAGCCATTAGCAGACCAGTGTACACTGGAATACTGGGCAGGGAATTCCTGATTATAGTTGACAAGGCCAAACAAACTATTGGATGTTGTTGTGATTGTAAGGAGTGCACTACTCATGAATACATTTAATTCTATCCATATCCAGGTGAATGCCCTTGTCAGCAATAACATGTCCAAGACACTTGATGATCTTGGCATAGAGTTTGCATTTTTTCCATTTCAAGTAGAGGTGATTTGTGCATAGTCTTCTAAAGGCTACATGAAATGTCACTCATGCTCCTCAATGAAGTCAGAGAAGATGAAAATGTTGTCTAAATCTACATGCATGAACTTTCCAATGATATTGCAAAAGATTGACATGTATCCATTAGATGCTGAAAAGTTGCAGGAGCATTACAATCTCTTATCTGCATGATAATTACTACAATGTATACCAGTAACAGTCACAAACACAATCTTCAGAATGTCTATCATATAAATAAAACTTATTTAGATACATCCATAAGGTCAATCTTTGACCTAGTCTTTGCCCAAGCCATGTCTTTGTGAATGACTTCCTGATCTGGCAAGGGTGTCATGTCCTTTTGCATTGACATGCATTGAGAGCTCTCCAAAGAGCCCATCTTTCTTTGGAGTGCACAACAAGGGTGTGGCTTGATCAGCCACACATACATAGGGGTCACACTGCCTGCAGAAGTTACCTTGCCTACTGGCCATTCAGCGTGGAGCAGGAAGGCAATGTCAGAAGGCAGTGTACCAGTAAATAAATGGAAGGCACAGTAAATCAATGAGATTGATGGAAATTCAGCGAAGAGAGGATGATCGAGACATCGCGTGGCCAACCTCGAACTTCGAGTAACCAAAGGCACTCACCGGAAAAGGGCACGAGGACAAGAAAAAGAAGCAAACATCATCAGGCATCGGAATTGATTACTACATCGTTTGATGTTATATTGTGCTAGACCAACATTCTGTCCATCAATTGCATTAATATTGTTCTAAGATGACCTTGTTTGGGACCAGCAGTAAAATCTGCCACATCAACATCCTCCCGTTGAATATGTACGTTCTTATCACGATATCAGCTCCGATGTGTAGGAACGATTGGAGACGTAGCGAAACGAAGCTTGTTATCATTTCTCGAGCGCAGAGTACGAAAGTACAGCTGTTTGGATAATGCAAAATCAAGACTCATATTCAACATTGATATTATCTGATACAACCTTGATATATTGGACCGCCAATATTCCAGCCAAGGTTGACCGCGAAGGAGCCTGCGATCATAGTGCCCTATGCACATAAAAATACGGACACGATTCCAGGGTGCCAGTACTACATGGGTCAGATAGTGTCATGTAGTGCGCGGACCGCGGGTAATCCTATCCTCGATCTATTCTAGAGCTCGGAAACGTAAGACATCCGCAAATTGAATATGTCGGATCATGCGGAATTTGGGAAAAAGGTTGTTACCAACTGGAGTGGGAATAAGTACTAACCATAGTGAGTTTGCATATGCTCAATGACAAATCATGCCAGATACATAACGAGCAGTATTGTGGTCGTTAGTATCACATCGGTCTCGGGCGGACGTTTAATTGCGAGCGTGAAAATGTTACATCGGAGGAAACATCATACAGATGCCTTAGCTAACTTCTAAGACAAAAATCTGTCATATATATAACCCGATAAGTTGCGGACATGCAATTTTCCGAGGAAGAGATACACACATCAAGAAGTTTGACCGGCCGTGGATCGCTTCGGAGACTTGCGAGGATTTCTTTTCCCACAAGCATTGAGTTCAAGGTGTCGGTCAACAGAATCTTTTCGACCCGATGCAAAGTGCCTGCCACACTTAGGACATATTGCCGCATAGCGTATCTTCTTCTCAATCCCATGCAGGTTCTCTTGATGTCGTTTGAGTTCCCAGTTAGAGAAAAACGTCCCATTGCAGCCCTCGATCTCACATTTGACCTTATCCGCCTCATTCCGTTTCTTCTTTTTTTTGCATTCCCTTCCATGCGACTCGTCGCTATCACCGTTACTGTCGACTTTAAACTTGCCTTTGCCTTTGTCATTGCTGCTTGGGACAGTTTTCGGCTTTATAGTCAGAGGACCAGGTGGAACTTGAGCCTGAATAAGATCATGGACTCGAGGACCTTTTTGAACGGGGTGTTTTGGAATGGGGGAATGGGAAGTGTTGTCCTCGGGTGCTACGAATGCCGAGAATGACTTCTCAAAATGTAATGTATCAAGGCTCAGGAGCGCCGGATTCACAGATGCATTGTGGGCTAGGACATCTTGCTCAGGTAAGGAATGCAAGAATGGTTTGGTGGCAAGGATTGACTGGGGTGATGGAAAAGTTAGTGATTGACTAGAAGTAGGGGTACAGAGGATTGAATCCTGCGAGAAGGAGCTGTCCGTATAGCTCGGGGACAAACTAGGGCGAGAAGACCAGTCCAATGACGAGGAACCATCGTGCTGACCATATGATTGAGACTCTAGATCTATTGCAAGATTTCCGGGAGGAAATTCATGAATCGGTTGCTCAAACGATGCCTCCAAGTCCTGACAACTCTGACTCAATGACTGAGAGAAATGCACCGGTGGCTCGAGAGGAAAAGGTAAGTCTGCGAGAACCGGGGTCTGCTCGAAGGGATATCGCACTAAAGATTTATGCAGTGACTCATTCCAACGATCAAGAAGCTGAAGACATAAATCAGATGACCATCAGCTCAGCAAGCAAGCAACATACCTCTTGTGATACTAGCGGGTTAACCGTGCCTCCAGGGGCTGAAGTTTGTTCGTTCCCAATGTCCATATGGAGTAGAGGTAGGGTCGCATTGTTATTGATTCCTTCGAGAGTCAAATGCAAAGTGGGCACACCTTGCTCGAAGATGTTTCTCGTAGGAGATGTAGTGTCAGGTGGGATATCATGGTCGTGAAGGGCGAGAAAAGTGTCTGTCGTACTATGAGAGGAGCTGATGAGCTGAGAAAGGATCTTATGATCTTCAAGTTCAAACTCCGTTTTTCCCTCGTTTTCTTCGAGCGGAACGGGGTAGGTTGCATGCATCAGCTCATTAACCACACAGACACCCTGTGAAAGAGACCCGAGTCCCATAGTCGGATTTGGGTCCCTGGGAGGACAAAAATCTGCAGATTCACAGGGAGGGAACGTTACTATGACTTTTGACCCTTTGATATCGTCCAGTGTCACCAGAGGCACCACTTCATCATCTCCCACAACCACAGTTTCCTGAAATTCCACGTTCGACCCAAACTGCAAGTTGGGATCGAGTATGACTCTGATCAGAAGTAGAATGTATTAGAGCAAGCCTCTGGACCTGGAGATAAGCATACTCTGCTTTCCTTCGGCCGAATAAACTCAAGTCCTCAAACACCTGGGTTAAGTCATCCAAATTGTCGTCAGGCAATTTGGAAAGTTTCCCTCTACAAAAAGAATAAGAGAAACATCCCAAGACTCCGATGAAAACATACTTCAAGTGTGCAGCTACACGCTCCGTCTCTCCGACCTCTCTGAAAAAAGGAATCCAATCTTGGTCATGATAACCCGGCATAGAATCAGAAAGAGCGATTTCGGCTTGAACATTGCAATATGTGTTACCCACTATCGCCTGACTCGAGTTTTGCACGGATGTGGTCATAGTGGGTCGACAATTGAGGACTGAAACGACTCTGGAGTGAGAGCCATTAGGTTTATCGACTTGATCGGAAGTAACGCGCCTGTAGGTCCATTGACAATGCACGTGGTTGATAGTGTTTCAAGTGAACGAAGTCGGGCAGAGATATCATATGCGACGATATTCACACAAGGACTGCTTGGCTATTGCCACACTTCGTCGTGATCAAGCGCTGAACCTGGAGTTCCTGTTCCGAGGCCTAGAATAGATCGAGGTTTTATGGTTTTCAGCCCAAATCTTTCCAACCGTGTGAATTTTGTCTTGTATGTTTTTGGCCATGTGACCTACTCTATTTTTTTTTAGCCATGTGATCTACTCTTTATCCGACCTAATGCTTACATAACAAGCTTCCCAATCTGGCATATTTACTTTTCTATGGTTCATATCCATCCCTGTATGCTTCATTTTGCTTGTATGAGTCTACCTTCCTTTTCACCATCATACCTTCTCTGCTTCTGGCACACTTGTTGTTTTCTCACTTTAAATATTTCATTGTCAGTTGGCTATTACTTATCCTTCCCTTCTTAGCACTCATCTGCTTAAACCTTCCATCTATAAGGGTAACTGATCTGAGCGTTCTGAATTGCCCTCCCTTCAATGACACAACTACAAACAATGACTCTATGGAAACCCAGGTCACCTTATAATCCTGTCAACTTAACCAAATGCAGGTCACACCAAGCATACTACACTGCCTTTTCAAGAAGTTTTACCACCACTGAAACCCTGATACTCCAATATTTTAGTCCCTCAAAAATAATTGGTGGGACTAGTGGGGTGCTTCATCAGGAATTTAGAGTTAGCATTGCTGGATGAAATATCAAGGTTAAGACACTTGGGTCAGCTGCTATAAGGATTTTATGATGCTTCCAGGTGTTTGGATCTCATTTTGTCATTCAGATGTTGGAAAAAATTATTACATGCCATTTATTTCACATCTGGCTCTCTGATGGAGTTGTAATGACCCTTTCAATGATGTGCCATGTCCTGACATAGAATGGCAGATAGTGAGCAAAAAAACTTCTACAGACATACTGCATCACATACCCATGCAGTTCATTCCTGCGAAAGGTGCTGAGAAACTTGATGCAGTATTGATGGTATCTGCTCCCAAGACTAGTCCTGTCACCTGTTCATTGCATTACAACAACAAGTTGAAGATGTGCATCAATGGACCATTCAATGATGCTGTAGACAGTTGTGTTGGTCCCAGTAATGACAATAGTTGTGCATACAATGGCTGTAACTTCCATTATATACAATATATGTAGAGAAGATGAGGAAGTTTAGTCCTAGAGGTTGATGCAGGACAGCAGACCTATACTGAGGTCAATCCATTGGTTACCTGTCTTGCAGCACTGTTTGTTTACCAATGCCCTCAACAAACCTTGAGATGAACTATGGTGGAAGCTCCATTTGTCCAATCCATTGGTATTTCCTATGGGAGGTTGCATGAGTGTGCACTCAGTTATTGATGTTCTATTTGAAAAAAGTATTGGAGAAATGTATCCTGTTTTACTGCTGCATGTCCCAACAGACATCCAGTTGAAAGACAAGGCTCATTGCAGACCAGATCAGCACAGATGATTCTATTGAATGACACATTTGACTGTGCAAGAAAATCTGGATGGATCATTGTTGCACTGTGCCACTTGCTTCACTGTATGTGATGCACAACTTGCAAGGACCTTCACATCTACTTATGTGTCTCCATTGATTGTTCTTGACATTTTGTCAATCAGTCCACATATTGACTGGAAGGTGACCCTAACTAGCCCACATTTTGACACTTGCACATACAAACCAAAGGGTATAGTATACTTTGGCAAAAACCACTTCACATCTTGGTTCATTGACAAGTCAGACTGTGTATGTATTCATGATGGGATTGAAAGTGGTAATTTTATGTCTAGGGAAGAAGAATCTATCAATAATATCAATTTCGGAACATGTAGAGGGAAAACAGCAAGTGTGATGTTCTACTTGGACCATGAATAATACATAAAGGTCAATTACACTGGATCACTTTGGTGTATACATGAAACACATTATTTTCACGACAAGTCTGTGAATTGTTGGGTTCAAGTTTTTCGATGTCAGTATATGGATGACCTGCAAGGTGATGGGAGGTACAGGACTTATAGCATAGTACAAAGTGAATACAAGGGAGTACATCAATGCTCTGTATGCAAATATGTTTGGGACCTCTAGATCTTGGGTATGCCATGCTTGCAATGCCCATGCTCAACGATATGTCAATATCCCAGTAGTCATTCGACGAGTCCATCAGTTTGAGAATTCCTAATCTAAAAGGACTTGGTGTGATTCGTTTGAATGAGCATCAAATAATTGTCGCTTGCTGTTTAGTGTCCTCATGATGCAGGGACGTACAGAAACTATGGCCATGGCATATGCTTAGGCACAGTTCATTGACAAGAGATACCAATGATCATCAGTACTAGTAAGTCCTAAAAGAATATTTCTGTATTCTGTAAGAAAAGCTGCGATAAAGGAAGTCCAGACCATATACCTTAACTCCACGGTAGCCCAACCTGATGGGATTAAGGCAAGTATATGTGGAAACGGCAAGTGACGTTTGAAGATCACTAAAACCGGGCCGACGGATAAGTTCAATGCGACGTAGTCAGAATTTTTTGCACACTTGACACGAACTACACGCCCACGATGTCCGGCGGAATTGCAATTCTGGGGGCGGGAATATTTGCTCAAGAAGGTTCGTGGTTCGTGACGTTCGAGAGTACCTCAGCAAGATCGATTTGACTTTTCACTCCGACCTCTCTTCGTACAGCTCATTTGCCAGCACTTGTAGCGCTGGGCGCTTCAGCACCTCCTCTAAGGGCAGTGTACTCCCGATCAGAGAAATCGGCTCGAGATTTCGCGGCTGCAGCAGCTCAAGCTCTAAAGCTAGCTGCACCGCCTCCTGTATATCATGATTCAGCTTCGCAAACTGATCTCAACGCTCTTCTTGCGCGATCGGACATTGGTGCCGTTATCGTCGTACTGCCCATCACACTCCAACCGTCCATTATTTTGAAGGCCCTTGGTGCTGGCAAACATGTTCTCTCGGAAAAGCCTGTTGCATCTGATGTCAAGCAGGGTCTGGAGCTGATCAAGATATATAATAAAGACTACAAGCCGAAGGGACTGATTTGGCGCGTCGCCGAGAACTTTGAGGCCGAGCCTGGAGTCCGCGCGGCAAGAGCTGCTATTGCAGCTGGAGAGATTGGTCAAGTTAAATTCTTCAGAACGGTCACGTACAACCACATCGATAAGACTTCGAAATGGTATAATACTCCATGGCGTACTGTACCCGATGTAAGTCTCTTTGGTGCGCCTTTGCTCGTAAATTGCTCACCTGATGATTGTCACAGTACCAGGGCGGTTTCCTAGTGAGCAAGAATCAGCCTGTTGTCAGATTTGAGTTATTGATCAGGTATCCACTATGTTATAAGCTTGATGGCGGTGTGGTGTGTATCTAGCTATATCTCATCAACGCATTCGATCTGTGTATCTCAATCGCTTAACCTTCGTCTAGCACACTATCGCGGCCCTACGAACAATACTCCCGTCCCGTCTTACGCACCTGACTGGCTTCGCATCCCTAAACAAAGAATACCTCGCACCCCACGACACCATCAACGTTGTGGTCCGCTCTGGCACTGACTTCCACGGGATTGCCGAGCTCACCTGGGCCGCGCCGACAAAATCTCGCCCCTTTACCGACATGTTCTTGATCACCGGGACTAGGGGGTGGCTTTCTTTGAATATGACTGGAGGCGTTCTGAAGGTGGTGATCAAGTCGATGGATGGAAAGACGGGGGGAGAAACAGAGGAGGTCAGCGAACACGAGGTGCAGGGTGTCAAGTTAGAGATTGATGCATTCCTTGATGCGATTGAGGGAAAGGCAGGTGCATTGGCTATTGGAGATCCTTTGGAGGCGCTCCGTGATGTCGCTTTCATTCAGGCTTCCCTCAACAGCAATGGTAATCTTGTTGACCTTATCGATCTAGTCTCAGAGTTGTTGTAAATATTTCATTATTTGAGTACTAGTGAGTTTTATATGAATATAAATGAGTTCACAATCCTTAGCCATAACCTATATAGAGGATTTTCATGGCGTACGCGCCAGATGGTCCAAGAGAACAATTATATGACACAAATGATACATAAAACACACTGTCTAGTCTATCAGTCCAGTCTTTCACGACTCCATAGGCACATCACCATCCCCACGCCTATCTCCTTCCACGCTAATCTCCTCGAACACCAGTGATCCCTGCTGCTCCTTCAGCCATTGCACACTGCGCTTTTCATCCATGAAGTACGTATATGCACGACGCAGGTCTTCCACATCCACGTGCTCTGCTTTTCGCTTTCTCGCGATGACCTGAGCACAAGAGATCAGGTTCAGCGAATATCGCAGCGTAGTCTGCATCGCCATCGTCGTGAGCACTGTAGCAGCCTCTTCCGTCAGCGTTACATCTTCTTCCTGAGATCTGATGGGAGAGAAAGATTTAGATGCCGTAGTGAAAGGTATTCAAGGCAATAGACCATACCTGATCTGAATAATCTGCTGAATATCTTCCTCGCTATAAGGTTTTGTGCTGACGATGAGAACGCGGTCGAGAAGGTCGACAGGGAGGCCGTGAGGGCTGCGGAACTTGGTCCCACGTATACGGGCCATCCCACGGTTGGAAGCCATAATGACCAGCGGGGAGAGCTCGTTCTCGAGCGCGCGATTTAGGAAAGAGAAGCATTCGATATCGAGCATATGCACCTCGTCGATGAACAGAACCTAAACTGAATGTCAACGAACGAGCTGGAATTTGAGAAACACACATAGGGACATACACCTGGTATAATCTCGGCCTTGCCCTCTTCTCGCCACTCTGCAACCTTTGTGTTGATCTGATTCCGTAGCTCAGGTTTGATTTCACCTGTGTCACCAGCGAAGAGCGCAAGGAAGCCCTGTGTACGGCTATTGATGACGTCTATTTCGTGTAGTGACACCGTATGCACGACTTCTTTGCGTTTTTGAATTTCTCCCTCCGGGCATTGCACGAACTTGGTCTGTGGCGCGTCATATTCAGTTTTACGTCAATCTACCGGATTGAGAATGATAGACAGACATCTGCACCCATAGCATCGTAGTCTCGGGACCTTGCGAATGAGCGCCCGAGTTTTGTGATTTTCCCCGAGGTTTTGTCTATAGCAATAACATCCCCCGCAAGCACCTTTTCCTTCGAAAGGGCATCAATCATTTTTGTACCTAGGTCATATATCGTCTCCATGTCCGTGGTTTTGATTGTCAACTTCCCCGTTTTTGTAGCCTGGACTCGCGAATGAGAGGTAAATCAAACAAACACAATGAGCGACGCACCCCAGTGAGACTGCGATCTATCTGAATCTCAACAACCTCACCTTCAATGAGCTCAGTCTCCTCCTTGATCCTCACACCAATACTTCTCCGGAGAGCTTGAGTGAGAGCTTCGGTTTTGGACATCGAGAGCGAGAAAACTTCGCTTGCAGCAATCATAGTAAATGGCACATCCGGGCCCAGTGTTTGTGCCATGCCTGTCATAGAATAAGAAGAGATTCTGGTTTGTTGAGAACATGTACGCACCCAATGCAATGGCAGTCTTCCCAGTCGACGGTGGTCCAGCAAAAAGCATTGCACGGCCAGCTATCCGTCCTTCCTGTACCATTTTTAGGATCATCCCTGCAGCTTTTCGCGCTTGTCCCTGTCCAACCATCCCCTGTGAGTTCCCTCGCGGTTCAAGCCGATCGTCGAGGCCCAAGCCATGGATATGTGAATGAGCACCTATAGAGTTGACGTGTTTAAGTTGTTGGTTTATGTCCCCCGTTGTCCGGCGCACCTATCCGCTCCATTTTGGTGATGTCGCGCAGCTCAGAGGTCCCTGTAGTTATCTGCATGGCCTTGAGAGTGTTTGAAAGTGGTCAGAGCGAGGTAGGTTCGTGGCTCACCATGGTGAAGAAGTAATGCGTCTGTTTTCGGGCCAAACAAAGAGAAAAAGTTACTTCGAGTCCATGACCAACCTGGCGACCGCACGAATTCGAGAACGCGGCAGATTTCTTCCATCTGCTTTAGGAACCAGCATAATATCCATTGGTTGGCTTTAATCACCGGTGTGGTCTGCGCACCAGTCCGTATTTCAGCATGCTATGGACGTCTATTCCACCAACCTTTCACGCTGTATTGCGTGAGCTGCTCCTGTTGTCAGTACTTTCTCCGGCCCAAAAATTGGCGCATATTATAATCGTCAAATATCGCCCAATTCAACTAGGACCACTGTTAGCTCTCGTCGGGAAATTGATAACTGTCTTGGCTAAACAAACGCGGATCCTCCATCTTGAATAAGTGATTCCGCCAATAATGACCATGCATTGGTCGTTAACACTCGTTATTTAATCCTTGTACTGATGCATATTTTGCAATTCCCAATTCCCAATATTCGTTTACTTATGGTATCACTTTTTTTTTCTCGCATCCAGGTGCGCGTTCTATAGGCAAGTATACGATACTGACAAAGAAGTGACTCATATACTACCATTCCTGCCAAGTCATTCCAGATAGTTTATTTCGACACAACGTCAACGAACTCAACGTCTCTTCTCAGTTCATTCACGAACTTTTTAATATCCCAATTTCCTGCATGATCCTCCATAACAAGCCGTTGGAGAGGTAAACCAGCTTTTCTCCGATAATTGAAGCAAAGTATAATCCGTTCTCCAACTCCCTTTACCCCGCTCGGGTGAATGAGGTCCAGATCCCAGTGGACAAGTGTCAGAACCTTCAAGGATACAAAAAAGGCCGCCGTGTCAGGCTTGATAGCTGTTCCTTGTTCCAGCATGTTCATCAAGACAAGTTCATTACACCAGACTCGAAGGCTCCCGAGCTCTGGAAGAGCACCAAGAAACGACCATTGGTCTGTCGCTACCCCACCTTTCTGGAAAATCTCCAGATGTGTGAGTTTGTCGAGGCGGAGTGACTGCCAAAAGGCTGCTTTGAGTGCAGGAGGTAGTTCATAGCTACGTAAGCCGTGAACATCAATGACGAGTGGCTGCCGAGCGTCATTCGACTTCCAACACTGGATCTTTTTTTCTACCTTGAGCTCGTAAATCGGGCCTCCAACAATGGCATCAAGCCTTCGAGCCAGCGTCCCAATGGCGGCGAGGGCGGAATGATTATGGAGGGAAGAATGACTAGTGAGGGTGAGATGATCATTTAGGGCGGAATGACTATTGAGGTAGACGTTGCCGGCGGACGACTCGGGAAGACGAATAGTGATCGTGGTGGCTTGTGCCGAGAATACGATGTGGTTAAAAAGGAATGCACAATCGGAAAGACTATATGAGACATCAATATGCTTGAGATGTTCTAGACGTATCTGTGCAATGTCCTGCGGCAACGATGTGCTTCCAAGGACGTCATCCACGATTGTGAGTGATTCGAGAAGAGGTGTTCGTGTAAGCATGTCCAGGAGCTCATTCACCGTCGGTTTCTTATCTGCCGATAAACAAGAGATGACAAGAGATCTTATATTCTCGAAGGCTGAAAGTTTCCAGTCTAAACACCAGCCTTCCAGCCTGAGATGCTTTAGTCGTGACAATCCTGCAACGAACCTACTTGGAAGCTGTTTCGTAACTTCTGCATCCGCAAGACTGATTTCAAGGCTTTCCAACATAGGTGCAGGCTGATCTAGCAGTGGAAGGAGATCCGAGAACATATCGAGGCGCCGTTTCTTCTCGTTGTCGAGGAAAAACTCGTGCCTCTCAGGTGATACCCATACTGGTACTAGGCCGAGTGTAAGACTCCTGATACGCGAGAGATCGGAACGTATGACCTCTTTCAAGGCCATAAAAGAATCTGTGGGGTCCCGTAGTATTAAAGCTCCCCAAAGCGTGATCGTCAAAGGAGCTGTCTTTGAACGCTGAATCATCTCCGGCATCCATGCAGTATTCATCAGTCGAATGTTAGACCACAAATTTGGGTTGGACAATGCCACAGCACGCCAATAGGAGCACACATGGGAAACGTTTTTGATCCAGTCAAATTCACGCCATTTTCTGTAATTTTCCCCCCATCTCCTGTAGTTCTGCCACGCTTCGTGGGTGATGGCCACTTCCTCGAAAATTGCACCAAGGATTTCACGTGGAAGTCGACAAGTGAAGGTCAGTGCGTTATGGCATTTCTTGTAATAGCGGACGATTGCTTCGTGATTCTTGATTTCCTCTTGAATGTACTCATCGATGACAGCCCTGCTAGCAACAGTGAGGAAAGCGCCCTCAACCTTGGGATCCGTAAAAAAATCTGCTTGAGGTAATCAGGGTATGCCTAGTACCCGCAATAAATCGTGCTCACCCTGCATATCGGGTATGAGGAAGAATTGGTAGGGTAACCGGCAAGAAAACAAATTACTGAGTACCCGGAGTACGTTCGAGGGTCTGATCACGAAGTTTCAGGTTTGAATTATAACATCAGATAATTCCTACTTATCTGATGTCCACGCTCTCATATCTTCTATTGCTACCATGTATGGCTCCTCGGCAGCTTGAAGTACCCTTACAGTCGGAGTACCCTTACAGTCGGACGAAAAATTAGCGGTTTCGCAACATAGCCATGTTTATCTCTTATGTTTGTCAATATATAGGTGATTGTATGATACTCAGCTGTTGATGGTCTTGTTGTATCCCTTTGTGAGGGTGGTTAGGCAATGTCCACACGCCTGCTAGTACATAAGCGTGGTCCAATCAGGCCGCAATAGCCAATGAACGTCCGACTCAAAGGGTACTCCGAGCTACTGGTGAGGTACTTGCCGAGGAGCTTTGATCGATCTATGCCTGGATTGGTGTGGGATAAGTCAGGCTGAAGCCATGCAAGGCAACCTTCTCAAAGACGAAACATTCGCTATAATCTTCTGAGGGATTATGAACTCGGTTTTTGTAGTCGGAGAGTCAGGTAGATTTGCCAGTGATATCTATGAAGCAGTAGCAAGGTCTACAAGAGCACGGACAATTGATTGATTGGAGACAGGCTCCAACCCAGCCATCCTTGCGTGTTCGTGTTCATGTTCATGAAGTGTTCAAAAACTTTCATGAAAATCATAGAAGCCCCCGGTAGGCAAATGGTCACATGTTAAATATGTCACGTGTAGGTGTGTGAAATCTGCCTCTTCCAAAGGACCCTACGGACCCATATGCCTCAGCATCTTCGACGCAGTGAGCCCCTGTGTCTTGTTGACTATCTGCGTGGCATATCGAGGTCATAGCTATTTGTTATCATTGCCGGAGACATTGAGGGCGGTATTTCTGCATATTGTCCAATGTCATCCGAATCTTGCACACCACACTGCTGTCACTGAAAGCTGGTTCCATTGGTAAACTTGCACAACATGATATTCCATTTCTAAAAGGGTATTTCTTATGAAAAAAAAGGCTCAACACAGTGGTAGAAGACTTTGTCCAGGAGAAAAATCTGCTCAAGAGATGAGATAACATGTTTCTTTTTTGATATTTCAACAGGAAACAAAGGAATATTTTTATCCAATTGATTGCCATTTATTTTGTTCTCCTACCTTTTCCCTTGCAATGCTTGTTCTTGAGTAAGATGCTGACTCCCTGTTTGCTCTTATAGATCTATAAACTTTTCACTAGATATATCATCAGTGTTAGGTTCTGCTGACCTCAGGGGCTCAAATCCACTGGGTGAGTCCTTACCAGGTGGATGCAATGTCTGCACATATAATTCATGCTCTGACAGGCTCTGGACATGAGGAACTGATAAGATGGGGTCTGGGAAGTGGCTCAAGTAAGTCCAGGGAACTCTGGTGAAGTGCAAGAGGTAGCACAAGCAAAGGGTGAGTGCTGAGATGTAAGGTACAAAGTTCCAGGGGCAGCTATCAAGAAGGTGGGGATGTCTGGGTCATGCAAGCAAAGGTAGCAGGACTTGAAGAAGGATCAGGTATGGAGTGATCAGACTTTGTGGATAACTTGGAATGGGCCTGAGTGAGTAGGTGGGGTTGCAGGGAAAGGTACTGGAATATGGAGATAGAAATGGAGGCCAGAGATAAAAGGAAATAGAGTTGAGACCAGACAGGCACACAAGACAAAAAGGGAAAGAGACAGGACCAAGACAAGACAAGAACAAGAAGGATAATGAGAACAAGATGAGACAAGATGAGACAATGTGAGAATGAAAATGGAATAAGATTGAGAGATAAGGAAAGAGAGAGACCAGAACAACAAGATAAAATGGGGCACAAATATAAGTAATATCAAGACTACTGTAACAGATATTACTCTATGACTTAACACTATTGGAGGGACCTCCTCCAGGGCCATGAGTCCATAGTTCAGGGCTCATCAGGGCCACACAGGTCTGACAGGTGTTGGTTGTGATTGTCTGGGCATGGGGGAACATCTCAAGACTGGTGGCAGGTTGCAGTGATGCTCAATACATATCTGTGATGTGTGCTGGGGAAGTTGAGAGAGGTATTGGAGTTACCCAAATACTCAGGAGAGGTTGGGGGAGTAATGGGGCTTACTGGGGGAAGCACTGGGGTTTTCTGAAGAAGCATTGGAGTTGTCTGAGATGGGTGGCAGGGGTGGGAGAAGATTGTATGGGTTTGATACATGCTCCAGGACAATTGAGATTGATCTGGTGAGGCCCAGGAGGCTGGGGACAGATTGTGACAATCAGAGCCAAGATCCATGCTATATAAAAGACATAGAAGTTGTCAGGGGATCTCCAGATTGTTTCCCCAATTCTCCCCTAAGGGCCTTTCCAGCCCCATTTCATATGGTTTTTCTTTACACTCATTCCCTGGCCCTATATATTGGTACTACTTCCAGCTCCCAGACCATACTGGTTCTCTGTTTATAATCCATACAAGATGAACTTCTATATTTGGGTCAGACTTTGGACTTCATTATAATGGTTTGTTTCTTCTGAAAGCTCTAGAGTAAACTTTTCATCACCTTAGACTTGTTCCTTTTGGATTTCCCTCTGCCAGGTGAGTAGTTAGCAACCTAGATCTTGTATATGCTCAATAGACTTTGTATCTCCCTCTACCAGTTGTGTGATTTAGCTGCTTGTCTAATGTTCACTTCCCTTCACCATACTAATCACAGTATGGAGGAAGAGAGCACTAATCTTGACTGGATCAAGAGCAGAGAGATCAGCTTAGAATGCATTTTCAAATTTCTCCCAATTGGCAAAATTGCTCACACCTCCAGCCCTCCAAAACACTCACGGTACATATGTTGAGGCTTGGCCCAGCTTCATGTAGGATAGAACTGAGGTAATCTTGAGTGTGTCAGAGGTGAAGGCATTGCCACTCAGCTGAATATAAGAGATGCAGGACTGTTCCTATTCCCCTGTCATGCAGGCTCTGTTATAGATGTCAGGGAGTGCAGGATGAGGTATCTTGAAGCAAGGTAATGTTGTAGCATCAAAGCATGCTAGCAGTGGTGTGGAAGGAGGTGTAAAGACTGCTGGGGCAGCTGAGGGAACAAGGGCAAGGCACTCAAGTAGAGCCTGAATGAGCAATGGTCTTAGTGTCTTGGTGTAAACCAGCAAGTTCATTGGTGTGGAGGGTGATCAAGTGAAGCTTGAGTATACTGCACCTGAGTCTCTAGAGCAAGCAAATAGTTTCAGCCTTTGTCAAAGGCAGGTCACTTTGCCCATCACTGTTTCCAAGGGCTTGAAGTGCACTACCTGACCTTATCTGAACAAGAGGATTTGTTGGTGCAATGCCTAGCTGCTAAGAACACTGGTGGAGCCCCTTCTTTGGATGCACTGGAGGAACACTGCCACCAGAAAAAGTTGGGAATTCTGCTATCCCTCCTGTTGATGCAGAAGAGGATTTTTATGGAGGCAATGGATGAACTATATGCCTCTGTTGCCTAGTGTTAATTATTTTGCCACCCTGTCCATAGAATCAAATACATCTGCTTCTATTTTTGATTCTGTGACCAAAACTATAAGCACTCTTTCCAAGTCAAAGCTTTGCTTGACTGGGAGTGTTTTCACTCAACACCTCAAGGTCCCTGCTTTAGGAATGTTGTCTTTCTTGCCATTACACTGTTGCATCCACCCCCTCTACTAACTCCTTGCAATTAGAGGTAGAGATTGAAAAAATGACAAATGTCCAGCAGACCTGGAGCATTGTTGCACTACTTGATTGTGGCACCACTGGACTTTTCTGAGGTACAGGCTATGTACAGCAACACTGCTTCTCCACCTGACCACTTTCTTTCCCAATGCCTGTGTTTGACTCTATTCCAGGCTTGGTCCAAAGATGATCCACCATCTCTATATAATGGGACAACACATGGGAAGGGCCTGTTAGCTGACAGATTATAATGTTATGAATTTGCTTGCTTACTAACATGAAGATTATGTAAAATTGGTCAGCTTTGTGAGAGATGAGAAAATTTGCAAGTCCAAAATGTGATTTAGTGGACACTGTTTTTCATGCCTCATGCATTTCCCAGCATAACATGACCAAACATCCCACAGTACTCAATCAAACAACTTGCTTCCTTTTGGGGTAAGCACAATGGTCAACCCACTGACCATCTGTTTGTGTGATTGATATTCTACCCATTTTTGCATGGCTTCAATTACTTTCCTCTTAACCTTGTCATTTTTATATTTTCAAAAATGTTTGGTGCATGCAGGAGAAAGACTGCACAACAAAGTGGGTATATTGGGCTATTGATGCAATGATCAATGCTAATAATTATTGTTTAGAGTGACACCAGCACATCAAATATACTTCAAAGTGTGTATTAGGCTATTAATGCATTGCAACAGCACATAAAACACATAACAAAGTGTGTATTGGGTTATTTATGCATTCTGTATCATCTGATATACTGCCTGTCATGCCCTACACCTTTCTGTCCCCATTAGTCACCTTCTATGAATCACATGCTTGGAATTTACTCAGTATAGATTAGTGGAATGTCTCTTAAAATAAAGTAAACCTGACCAACCCAGATGGCAGTGGATTGACCCCAGTAGTGGCAATATCCTGGCATGAAGCCTTTGAGTCATGTGGCTGAGTGGAATGTCTCCCAACAGTATAATATTAATCATCATTACTAGCAATGTAGTATACAGAGTGGTCTGTAGAATAGAATATTCTCAGACCAAACAGTAGCAATGTCCACCAGGTCTATCCATTGAACAAACTGTAAGCTTCCTTAGTGGTCTCTGACTCTCTGCTCACCTCACTTGCCCCTCACTCAACTCTTGCCTGACTCTGTGCTTGCTCAACTCTTGCTTGATGCTTGCATTGCTGGCTCTATGGAAGGAGTTCCACAGATGTCAAGCCTTGCTCCTACAATTGGCTTCTGCAACTCCTGAATATAACTTGATTACTGCTTCTTTCCATTCAGCATAAGTGTGTTGATGGGAGCAGCCACTGGACTGGCTTTGTCCAGCACACTGGAGTCAGAAGATCCAAAGTTTGGCAGTATCATAGGTTATGTATCTCTTCTCATATTCATTTCTCAATGCTATTATTTACTTCACAGTCCATAAAAAGGTATTTCACATCTTTAAGATGATAGGATAGATCACAAGCTTTAATATCATCTCACTTTCACAGAAGCATGGTCCCTCAGGTGGCATGCACATGATTGGTGCTTCAGCCATAACTGGTTTGTAGTGAGTCAGGAACAAATTCCACATGAGATGAAAAGAATGTGTTGTTAGTTGGTAAAGACAACACCAAAGATTCAATCAAAAAGGGACTTGCTCAAGCTTTTCTTCAAGTGTAGCTGGTCTAGGCAAATCAGTAAGTGAAATATAAGGTAAATTGGTAGGTCACTGCAGTGGTGGTGGAAAGGATGCCAACAAAGTCCATAACTCCTCAGCCTGTTGGCAGCACTTCTGAAACCTAGTTTCAGTCAGTATCCTGTCTTCAAAACCCTCATTGTGGGCCACGAAATGATGTGTTCAGTGTGGTATCAAATAGCACTCGTCCTTCTGCCATCAAGAAGCTATATCCTCAAAAAACAAGACACATACACAGGAAAAGGAAAGGGGGAAAGCTATTGAAAGAGGTCCTGGCACAGCAAGGGAAGGGTGTGCACAAGTGCTAGCAAGTTCACTTTAGGTTTAGAATGGTGAACCTAAATACCAAAATCAATAATCAAGAATGAGATAAATTCAGCAAAGTTCAGTGGCTAGAGATCCAGTGAAAACAAAAGTTGTCAGTCAGAGTGCTGGGACTGGTTTACGGATGACTTCAGGGGCAATTACTCCAGGGTCAGTGATATATACATGAAAGGCTATAATATGACTGTGGGAACTGTAAGATGGTGGAAAGAACTAAGAAGACGAGTCAGTAAGCTGGCTAAACACAACATTCACAATGCTCCTGATTTGGAGATAGCAGCTGCATTAAGCACAATGGGGATTTGGTAGGGCTGACTATCCTATGTTTGCACTCTGATGTATTTCCCATTGCTTTTCTAGACTACAATTTAATAAGTCCACCTACCTCTACCCCATGGCCTCATACTCGTCACAATTTGGAGTGCTGTCCTTTAATGCCCTACCCAAGATACCAAAGATCTCACTGTCTCAAAAATTAGGACGAGAATGAAGCGGTAGTAGACAAGTATTGACATGTACTTGATCGAAGGCTCCAATAATATCCTGCCCTTCCCCATCTTAGAAAAGGTCAACAATGTTCCAGATAAGCTGAGCCCAACACAGGAAGGGCGATGATACGTTCGGTTTTAATTCTGGCAAAAGCATGACTTGGATGGCGACAAGTATAGAGATAGAAGTCCAAACAAAGGTTTATGCCAGATGATGGGGATAATGTAATGGGTGTGTTAATAAGCTGATGCTGTTCCAGTGGAAATGCCCCCAGCCGTTCTACTGATATCGGCTCCCAAATCTTGCTCAACGTTGTGACTCTTACTCTTCCCACTGTTTGTACCCTCACAGGACACAGAATTGTCGAGGGGCTCATGGAGAGTATGTATAGCCACTACTCAAAAACATTTGACAAGAGAATCAAATCAGGATCATAGTGAGTGACAAGTGACGGAAACGTTTTAGCTCTGGTCCAATGATAATAGGTGTCATATTCAGCTGTATTTCGATGTACGAGAATAGACATTGCTTGAATGCCACGTTTTTTTTTTCAGTCTAGAGGGGTTACATAATGATAGTCGAAGCACCTCAAGGAAGGAAAGCAGCACAAGTGAAGTTGTGGAGCTGTGGCAATAAAAGAAAAGGGGGATGGGTTAACATCACCAATCACCACGTCCTGGCATCGCTACTTCCACCGCATTACGGTACCCGTGCATCAAACATGGTACAGAATATCATACAAGCAGAAGAAACTGTCGTCATTAATCTGGCCCGATGACGCATATGAGGTCATATACAAAGATCGAAGGGATGAATCCGATGCAATCGGCCATGTGCAGTTAAGTGATGAATCGGAAGCCGAGAAGACAGAACGAAGCTCCTTAGGGATCGGGGAGCGATGTGATGCGTATCGTTGACCACGGCTGCACACGTCGATTGAGTGCACGACCACTGTCGACCTAAAGACCTGAATATAGAAAGCCCATTTCGTTTTGCATCAAGCCAGGGTCGCACACGGAAGAGAGCGAGCAAGCGAGCGATCGAATGCCATTAATGTCAGTGACTGCATCGATGTCAATGCCGAGGGAACTTGTCAAAGAAACCATATGTCCCATCAAGGCCTCGAGCATGCTTCCAACTCCAAGATAAAAAAAAAAAATAGTTGACATCCCCACGTCTAGATCTGCGCGTGTATGTGTACAAAAGCACCCAGAGCACAAGGTGTCGCGATAATCCTCCGAGAGTCCTAGGTCCGACAACTATCTAATCCACACTCAACCCTCAATCGAAACACCACGCCCACGCCTCGCCACGCCAAGTGACCTAACCACGCCGCACTCTCCGCGAATCACCCATTCCTCCAATCCACTACTTGCGATAAGGCACGTCAATTACGCGCATCGCGTCGTCAAGGCACTTGGTTTGGTTGGTTTGGATTGGATACGAGGGAGATGAAGAGAAGGGTACGGTACGTACATACGTCATGTCGTGTCGTGGCGCCGGTGGAGTGCGGGTGGAGCCATTCATTAAGAAGCCAAGTGCTGAATGTAATTGGAGCTCTCGGGGTCTATGCACCCTCGGACGAGTGCCCGAACCGAAGTCGAAGCTCGAGCCTGAGCTTGAGTGGTCGACTCGAAACAAAAGAAAGAGAGAAGAAAAAGACTTTTTTGAATTTTTTAAACTTATGCTTATGCTTGCGCTGTTTAATTTTCTATTTCTATTTCTATTCTTATTGGATTCGCAATTCGAAAGCTCAGCGCCCTCGCGTCGTCAATTGTCTCTGTCCAAATACATGTTGGGAGAACATTCGAACCAGAATCCAACTCAACATCACCAGGGGTAGGTAAACGCCTCGAAACGAACGAAGCTTTGGATTTCGGAAACTTACTCGAAACGAACGAAGCTTTAGATTTCGGATACTTACTCGAAACGAAGGGCCTCGGGATATACTTACATACAAGGGGCGCACTAACTATACGGGGCACGGGGTCGTCACGATGCCAATGTGGTCATGAGGGTCCAGACGCGGTTGAAGTTTGACCAGCAACGGTTGTACCGTAAGGACAAGGGTCGTCCGGGTGGGTGGCACGAATATTGACGCGTCAAGTGGGCGAGGAGAGAAACCTTGAATCCACCAAAAAAGAAACACACACAGCACTGTCTTAAAGTGTGAAAAAAAAAGTACACAAGTACACGTACGCGTACTACGCCTTTCGACACGACCCTCGCTACTTGGACGATACAAGTAAAATGAGCATGAGAACAGAAAACAAAAAACCGACACTGGGACAAACTCCAACTCTAATAGACCATGCCCTGATGCTGATGCATACCGCCTGGCCGCCTCGCGCCTCTTCCTTCCTGCTGGTGGTGGTGCTGGCAACTCTGGATCTGCGGCCTCTGGGGACCAGCAAAACACCATTTCCTAACAATAGCCTCATACGCCCTCTCATTCTCGATCCTCTCCCTCTCCTCCGTGCCCTCACTCGCATCCACTCCGCCACTCGACACCAAAGGCCCAAAAACCCTCCGTCCAACTCTTGCTCTCCGCCTCTCGCCCGCGCCCTCCTCACTGCTGCC
>JAGGAV010015674.1:0-32256 GCA_017657295.1 Termitomyces sp. DKA64 | reverse complement strand
ACATGACCACTTAGCTTCTCTTTGTTCTTGGAAATAAGGAACCTTGAACCAACCAACTCACCACAGTGTCTATCTCCCCTGAAATGTCAACTTCACCAACCACTGATGCCACCTACCCCCACATTTGCCCTGCCAAACTCAATGTGCACTGGCCAAGCACTATTCCCCCTTTTGATTGAACCACCAGCAAATTCACAAAGTGGTCCAATAAACTCAAAATCTTCCTTTAGCAGAGCAGTTTAGACAGGTACATCTTTGCACCAGACAGCAAACCTGATCACCTTGTCACCAAACCCAATGAAAGTAAGGAACCTGTTGCACATGCTAACTGGTTAGCAAACAATGACCTCATTGTGGGCATCATTTGTGTGGCAGTATCAGAGGCAGAGCAGGAAGGTCTGAAGACTGATGGCACTGCAAAGGAGTCTTATGATGCTCTCAAGTCTTGAGCACAGAGCAAGGGACCTGTTAAGCAAGTAGCTCTCATTCACAAAGCTCTTACCACCTATGCACCTGTGTCTGACCCACTCAAAGCAACTGCCTGAAAGATCTGCAACCTAATCAACAGGGCCTTTGCAATAGGAGTAATCGACAAGGACCTCCTCAAATGTATCACTCTACTCAATTCCATAAATGACAAATCTTTTGAGTTGATACAGACTCAAGTCTCTCATGGACTCATGGACTCAACCAAAGGCAATCCATACACCTCCACAGACATCAGATAGCTCTTCCAAACCATAGATAGCCTTGCTACCCTCTCAAAACCCCCCAATATCAACATTGCTCTCATGGCCAAAGATACTGCTGTCTTTCTTCCAGGTCACACTCATGGCCCCAGACAAGTCTGCTGTGAGGTTTGCTACACTGTGAAGAAGCCCTGTCAAGGACACACCATACAGTGGTGCATACAGCCTGGAGGAGGAATGGCAGGCAAGACAATTGAAGAATTGATAACTGCATGCAAGGCAGTGCAAGGAGGAGCAAAACAGGTGAAAGGAGGAGCAGGGAACCCACTGAAGAATGGTGTCACAGTAAAAGGCCTTGACAGCCAAGCCTACATAGTTGACATGTCAAACCTGCACAAATTCCAGCTTGATAATAACACCACACCCAGACCAAGTGAATTTGCAGGTCTTACATCAACTGAATTCTTTGAATATCAAGGTGTCATGGCAGACATCAACTGGAATGAGTACTCCGCACCTCACTTTGAATCTATCCTAGCCACAACAGTCATAGCCCTGCTGAACCAGGCAGAACGGACACCACTTGTATTACTGACAGAGAAACTGTTCTACATTTGATTCAGGTGCAACTGTACATATATCTCCCTGCATGTCCGACTTTGTGACCCTCCAAGCCATCGACCCATGCCCAGTTAAAGGCATGGGAGGAACTTCTATTGCAGCTGTCAAAGTTGGACAAATCTGCCTCCACATCCAAGGCAAAGCTGAGATAGTCCTCAAAAATGCACTTTATGTTCCACAATTGGCTGTCTGACTCATATCTGTCAACACATTAACTGTGTTCATGCATACATCCATTACCTTTGACTTCAAAGGAGTAATGATCCTTGACCAGAATAGTGGCATTCTCCTAGCTTCTGAACCAATGATACCTAGCAGGTGACTATACACACTTGACCTACAAGACGCACTTGCAGAACATGCCCTATCCACACAACATCTAGTAAACCTAGACACATTCACTGGCAACTTGGACATGCCAACTACCAAGTTGTTGCAACCATGGCACATGCAGGCCTGCTCCCAGGTACACCCTCCACTTCCCTACTTGCTCAGCCAAAATGTGACCTCTGCATTATTGGAAAGCAGATGTGCACACTGGTACCCAGAGTAAGAGAGGAAGGGCATAGGGCAGTGGAGAAGCTACAAGTAATCTGGATAGATCTGGCAGGACCCATGAGTGTACAATCACATACTGGCAATAAATATGTCATGGACTTAGTTGATGATTTCTCAAACATGGCTTGGTCAATCCCACTGAAAGACAAGAGCGATGCCTTTGCAGCTCTACAAGCCTGGCAGAAAGCAAGGGAAACCAAAACTGGAAACAAGGTTGGCACATATTGAACAGGTCACAATGGGGAACTTGACAGCAATAAAATGAAAACTTGGCTAGCTTCCATAGGTATGAAACAGGGATTTGGAGCACCATACACATCACAACACATGGGTCATGTTGAGAGGATGCACAGAACCTTACAAGGAAAGGCAAGGACCATGAGGCTGGCTGCTAAATGTCCAAATAACCTCTGGGATGAGTTCTACATGACAGCTGCACACCTTCACATCAAAACACCCACAAAGTCCTTGAATGGAAAAACACCATATGAAGTGTGGTACAACCAAGCGCCTGATTACTCCTACATGTGTGAAATAGGCTGCAAAGCCTTTGTACTCATCCTGAATCAACACAATCCAAAGATTAATAGCCAAGCCATCAAATGCACCCTCATTGGGTATGGTCAAAACTCGAAGACATACTGCTGTTATGACCTAAGAACACAAAAGATCTATGACTCATACCATGCTAGGTTTCTTGAATGACATGATGGTCACCCTATATCAACACTGCCAGCAGACAAGGAAACTGTGCAATCAGAAGAACTTACCTCCATTGATCAAATCAATGAATCAGCCATGGATCAACCATTTGCCACAGATGATGATGAAGACAAGATTGCCACTTCACTCCCTGCACCACTCAATCCCCCAGAAGCGCAAAGAGAAGAGCCAATAGCTGGAAACCATCAAGAACTTTGACAATCCAACCACATTCAAATCCCAACTGCTGAAGTCAACCCTAAAAATCAAGACCAACTTGTCTTGAGTGAGCAGTCCAAGAATCATGTGAAGCATGCAAATGTATCCATGCAGCAAGGGCAGAAAGGTGAGCACAACAGGATGAGGAACAGGATGAGCTCCCACAGAACAACATGGGAAATAACAACCCACCCAAACCTGACCTCGCCAATGTCTCAATGCTCAATGAGACTGAACAACTCCTACTTACTGTGGAATCACTCGACAATCCAATACATATTGGGGATGAAGATGAACCACACACCTGGAAAGAAGCACAACTTTCAGCTGATGCTAAGGGATGGGAGTCTGGGAACTGGTAGCCAGGACAGACATACCAGCAGGACAGAAAGTCAGGAAGGGATGCCCAATATTCAAAATCAAGCAGAATGAACATGGGAAAGCCATCAGATTTAAGGTGCACCTTGTATTCAAGGGATACAAGCAAGTATATGGTCAAGACTACATAAAATCCACTTCACCCACAGCACACATGGAGTCATGGCATATCTTACTACATCTGGCAGCTGCAAAAGGATGGAATGCCACACAGATTGATGTCAAGACAGCCTTCCTCTATGGACTACTACCTGACAACGAGATCCAGTACATGGAGCAGCCCAAGGGTTTCAAAGAACCAGGGAAGAAGGACTGGATATGTTGATTAGTGAGAGGGCTTTATGGTACAAAGCAAGCTGGACACATCTGGAATCACATGCTCAATGACAATATGGTATCATGGGGATTCACCTGCTTACCCTGCAAATCATGCATCTACTACCACAAATTGGACTCTGGAACCATGATTGCAGCCATACATGTTGACAACTTCTTGTCTATAGCCAGCAGCAAAGAAGAAAATGAACAATTCAAGGACCAGATGCACAAGGTGTGGACCATATCTGATTTAGGCCTCCCTAAATTTGTAGTAGGCATAGCAGTGGAATGGAGCCTGGAAACATTGTCTGTCCACCTATCTCAGAAGGCCCTTATTGACAAAATCATACTACAGTTCAGCCAAAAAGATGTGACCCCAATATCACTCCCAATGGACCCAGGCCTCAAATTACAAAAAGTTGACAGATCCACATTAAGCAAGGATGAACAGGCCACAATACACTGCACCATACTGCCAACTTGTTGGTTGTCTTCTCTACATCACAATCTCAACCAGGCCAGACATTGCTTATGCAGTACAGCAACTGATACAATATGTTGACTCCTATGCCACAGTTCACTGGAACACAGCTCTATGACTTGTGCGGTACCTAAAGGGAACTCGCGATCTCAGGCTAACATTAGGGGGTAACAAGAACCCTGTAAACCTGGTAGGCTTCACGGACTCAGACTGGGCAAACTGTCTCAACACTAGATGGAGTATAGGTGGATATGCTTGGAGCTTGAGAAGTGGTGTTGTATTGTGGGCAGCCCGCAAACAAAAGACAGTAGCAGCCTCGTCATGTGAAGCTGAATATATGGCGGCTTATGAAAGCACCCAGGATTGCATATGGCTACGTGCCTTGCTCAAAGGTATTGGCTACGATGTCACAGCAAAACCTACCCCAATCCTGTGCAACAACAATGCCACTATCAAACTCTCCAAAGACCCAACTTTGCACTCCAGGGTAAAACATGTTGACATCAAGTACCACTTCCTCAGAGGGCGCGCCCAATCAAATGAGATTTCTATTCGCTACGTCAATACGAGATACAACATCACTGATCTATTCACAAAAGCCCTCCCAACCCCCCGTTTCACCAAGTTACGCACACTGCTTGGGCTCGAATAACATGACTCCATGCAAGGAGGAGACACTACGAGGTTCCCGTTGAGGAGGAGTGTTGGAATCACTGATAACTTTGAATGTCAGGGGTGGCCAACAAATGGCCACCACCATGGCCGATGGCCAATATCCTTTCTTTCTTTCTTCCTATGTTTCTCATACCATCTTATCATACCACAATCAACCATTGTTCCACTGACGCTTATATACTGCATGTACAAGACAACACCCTCAGTCACTTATACACGATCGAGGGTGAGTAACCTACACGATTCAGAATGCTACTTACACTAATATCGTACCTTAGGATATTAAACTTACAATCTTGAATACAGTCACTTATACACGACTGAGGGATATTAAACTTACAATATCTGAATAGGGTTCTAATACTTTCTTAATGCATACTTCTCTACATGGCCCTCCACACCGTTGTCGAAACAATTGTGGATAAGTGCCGAAGCGGAGATTCAACCGGCAATTGTGATGACGACAGTTTTGCAACTCTCCATTTTTGCGATCCATGCTTCCTTCCGAGGAGCTTCAATGATATGCTATCACAAATGTAACATTGCAAGGATCTAACTACGAAACTAGGCAACTGACTATGAAGTTTGATTAAAGAAAAGTGAGGTTGATGTTTTGTAATCGTCGATTTGCTCAAAATTTCGCCACTCCCGGGGTTGGTGAAGACAGGATAAATGCATCATTTTGACTTGGATGAATGGACAGATGGACTGAACTTCGGAAATATCCATAACGCGGGCATCGCCGCGCTAAAGTGCAAAAAAAGGGCGAGCGCATACGCATCCTCCTCAACATAGTTCATGTTCTGCCTCACATACGTCCTCATATACGTACTCTACATTGTCTTTTTAGGCCTGTCTTTTCAAGACAGCTGACATCAACTGCTGTATTGCAGTATCCCACGATCCGTCATACCTCTATCCACGACGGCCAACCTACCATAATAAAGAAGTACCCCTGCTTCTCGGAACCTCTTGGCTTTCAGGCTGATCAAGGATATGGCTGGCCTCGGCTGAAATTCGAGCAAGTCATCGTGGACGAATGGATCATCAAGCGGATGCTTGGTTGGGGCAGATCCTCCAGCATATGGCTAGCCTTTGACCAAAAGTATGTTTGAGTTTTACCGGTCAGGATTCTTGCCCATTATTCTCTATAGTAAAGAGAAGTATGTGGCTGTCAAGATAGTCACAGGATATGAGAACATCCGCATTGGTCGTGGCGGGAGTGCTTTTGAATTTGACGTTCTTCAAGCAGTGACGGTGACCAAAGCGCCGCCGTCTCTGCATGTTCTTCAGCTTTGTGCTGCCTTTAGTCTAAAAGGTCAAGGCATGGATGGAAATCACATTAGCTATGTCACTTCATTGCATGGTGGTAATGTTGGAAGACTTGTCAGTCCATTACCGTCCGCTCCCATTACCTCTCCGAAAGCGTATCATTCTGCACACTTTGCGTGGTATTGCTTATACACACAAGCATGGATACATCCACACTGACTTGAAGCTCGACAACATTTTTTTCACTACTACCATGTCCACTGATGACATCACATCTCTGCTGATCTCTGACCCATCTCGATGCCATGACCCAGAAGACTCTCCATCTGGCATTGTTCAAGCCGCAGTTTCTCAGCCTCTCCCCTTACCATCTCTTGAAGATACTATGAACAGTACACATTCCTGCTTGGTGACTTTAGCCATAGTTTGTTTGAGATTCTGTGTTTGGTTCCCCCACTCAGTCATCTCCAGCTCAACCATGTTCCGACTGACCTGCTCCATCCGTTGCTATTCCTCCGCATCGTCCTCCGGAAAATGTGATCCTTGCTTCGTGGAACGAGAAAGTGGACATATGGCAGTTTGGGTGTCTGGTGTGACCTTTCATTCATGTTTGATTTCACCACTGACACTTGGATGCCATCATAAGGTTTTTGAACTTGTCACAGGCAAAAGGCTCTTTGATTGGGACACACTACCAGAATATCAACTCGATACGGAAGCTAATTTATTATATCAGATGATCAATGTTACCGGGGAACGGTTTTCCTCTGAACAACTCTCCCAAGGGCAGAAGAGTCGGGACTATTTCAATGAAGATGGTGCGCTCACGGTCTCTACTTCGGCCCAACAAACTAATCTGATCTTTAGGTCATCTGTTGTCAGCGCCACCTAAATTTGACGATAATTATCGTGCGAAAATAAAGAAATTGGGTTGGCTCAGTGATGCGGATGTTGCATCGACTCGTCAACTCTTGTCCCGCTGCTTGCGTCTGAATCCCAATGACAGGTCTGATGCCGCGGACCTGTTGTCCGACCCCTTTTTTGTTGGCGTAGACTGATTGTATTCAATTACATGCTAATGCAATGTTGGAACCATGCGTATGGATGGTCCTTTTATTGACGAGAAACCATTGAGTGTGGGCGTTGCAAGCACGGCGGAACTGAGATACATGGTGGGATAAACAGCTTTCCGGATCTATTGTACGTAGTGCCGCTTGATTTCATATAACATACATCGAGTCGTTACTTATATGTTACTATCTATAGCCATTCCTTTCTGCCGTGTGCTATACTGGCGGCCGTCAGAAGCACCCAACCTTATGTCACCGAACCGGACGAATGGCCCTGCTTTTTCGGGGTTCTTAGATTCCCAACATATGCTTTGTAACCTATTAATAATCCGCAAGGCTGAGCTCTTCCCTGCTTCCGCCATGCCCTCGAAGATGTCCTTCACGCGCCACGAAATCGAATTAGCTGCCCGCGCAGCTATAAATGCTCTGAGTCAGCACGGCCTCAAGGCATGTCTCGTCGGTGGTGCTGCCTGTATGATATACGGCATGACGCACAGAGTACCCAGCGTATGTCCCTCGATCACTCTTTTGCGTTCAACAATTGCATCTTAACAAAGAAATGAAATCAGGATGTCGACATCGTAGTCCTCACCGAGATGGAACAAGAAGCCATTAAAGTGTCATCGCCTCCTCAAACAACGGCTTCTACCTCCGCTCATCCATCAACCCAGCCAACACGTACAAGATCCTATGGTACACCCTATCTTACCGCCGCTCATGCAAAGTCGACATCCTCGTTCCCGGTGTCCTAAGCATTCCCAAGATCCCCATAGAGAAGATATCATACAGAGCGGAAGGGTCTTGCAAAGATATACCGCTGGCTCCATTCCTGGTAGTCCTCTTTTTAAAACTGAGAGCGTGGACAGACCATCGTGTGGATCACAGACAATATATGCGCGATAAAGTGGCGATGGATGAGCACGATATTGATGAACTCCTCAAGCTTGGAATTCGGGAATATGGAAGGAGCCTTGTTGATCAAGCAAGGTGGTTTCCGAAGGATTTTGTGCGAGAGACACAGGGGCGCCTCAAAGAGTATGTAAAGGAGCGGCCTGAATCTCTGAAGCATTGGAGGAGTCTAGGTATCTGACAGGATAACTCTCTGCATCGCCAAACAGGTTTTCCCTTACTTTTGTCGACATTCCAGATAACATTCCAATATCAACACGTCCTAGCACTTACGGTTATACCTGACTTCATTTCCCGCAATCGCGAATATGGAAGTGTCGAGTGTCACGTGCTGGGAATATATTTGAGTCTAAGTAAGAGCCCGGAGGACCGGAAAAATCGAAGGTGTGAAGCCCTCTCCATTTTAGAATCAAGCGGCAAATCTCTATCTGTGCCGATCGGAGTTTGTCTGGACAATAGCTGCATGTTCACCAGGCCATACGCTTACTGATCAAACTTGTACGAGAGACTCACAGCATCTCACGTCATCGAGGGACGCAATGTCGACATATCATGCATGTATATAAAGGGATGTGGGAGTGAGCCGTTTCTTTGTAACCAGCAGAAATGGCCCCTCAGCTTACTCTTTATACCGCAAAAGTATGTTAATATCCATTTAGCGTTCACGAAACACGAAACTGATACCAACCTCTCAAGACCTGCCCATATGCTCACCGAGTAAGTTGATCAGACACAGTAGTCGTTTCTTATTTTTTACATATTACGCATGTGCTCAGACTGAGCTTGCCCTCGAAGAATCCGGGCTTCAGTACACCCGCTTCGAAATCGACCTCCAGAACAAACCTGAGTGGTACGCACCGCGTGTAAACCCAGTCAGCAAGGTAACTACCACTCGCACAAATTCCCGTGGTTTCGGTTTCTAAGTGTCTGAAGGTGCCTGCCATCGCCTACGGAGGCCCAATCGTCCCTCCAGACAACCCTTCTCCTGAATCCACCAAACTCGCCGAGTCTCTCGTCCTTCTCGAATTCATCGCGGACCTAGCTAAGCCCGGCACTCTCCTGCCCACTGACCCCGTCCTCCGCGCCAAAGCCCGTTTCTTCATCGACACCGTAGCCAACACGATCGGGACAACATACGGAGCCGTCATCTTCCGTGGAGAACCAGCTGAGAAAGTCTTAACTTCTATCGAGAAAATCCAGAGTCTTCTGCCTCCCGAAGGATATGCCGTTGGTCCTCAGTTTACTATCGCCGACGCGGCAGTGGCGCCGTTCTTCGCACGACTCGAGGTTATATTGGAAGAGGACATTGGTGCTTTTGATGCTGGGGTAGGCCCCAAAACACTGCAGATATTAAATACGGACCCCAAGTTTGCTCGATATCGCAAATACTTTGCGGATATCAAGGCCAGAGAGAGTTTCAAGAAGACCTTTGAACGGGTTCGTTTTCACTGTCTTGACTGTCTTTGTGATTTTATCTAATCATCTCTTGTTACAGGAGTCAATCTCGGCTCGCTGGGCCCCGAGAGCTGCTACTCTCCGTGCACAACGACAAGCACAAGCCACGTTGTGATTCATATGACAACAGAGAAATAGTGTACTTCTAGCCACACTCTTTACTGTGTTGATAAACGATGAATGGTGGCCTTAAGAATAAGCTTTTAGACGCGATTCCATCAATGCTGTAAGTGGGCGCTCTAATCCTTGTACTTGCTTCCCACCATGACTCGAATTGTGCACTGAAATATGAAGACATCCGTAAAGCTATTCGCGCAGTTGTAGTCGCCCCTGAACGCATGGTCTCGATTCCTGCTCTTTGGTAACGATTGCAATACGACCTACAATCAATTTATTCCTGGGTTTGTATGTAGAGGCTATGGCCCCCATTTGATCGTGATGGGCAAGCAATTTTGGACTCGCATCTTCTTTCGAATACTTCGGAAGATATCAGTATGACATAGTTCCAACTAGGAACAGCCAGTATTGTAATTTGTATGTAGTTTCTGTTGTCTTCATCTGTAGACGCATAGGTCTGGCGATCATGTTCTCTCTGTGTCATGACTGAGTTTGTCAGACCTGGGGAAACACCACAGGATACGAAAGTCTTCGGATCGGAAGGCCTTGGTCGCAGTACCCATACTTTCAATTCGCGTACGACCGCGGAACACTCTGTGGATGAGATTAACCGAGGAACCAAAGGTGTGGCATGTCTGCTCTTAAGGATCACACTTGTCGGTATCAGAATAGACTGAAGCCCTGGCAGAGAGTTCTCTTAATCAAAACTTCTAGTCGCCAATCGAGACATGGAAAACTAGACTTTCCCAGTCGGTACAGATTCTATGGGCGGAATACTCTGCTTCTCCACTACGAAATCTCAGTAGAGTTTGCCGAGGTCGTCGTTGGAGAAACGACAGCACCGCCCTCGGCCTGAGATTCTCGCCTTCTCCGCATTCGTGCAAGGGGATTGAGGACCATGGCGGCCAGGATTATAACCGCATCCATCCCCTGGAATATGTTACAACACTATGCGGCAGAAAATGACCTAATGACAACGCACAATAACAAGAGAGTATGCGACCCCGGCTTTTACATCAAATTTCGGTCTGCAAAGCAACGCGACAAGGGCAAATATGGCACCGAGCCAGTCAATCGTAATAAACGGGATAGAAATCCCGATGACCTCTCTGTACTTGACGATTTCGTAGTATTGCGGGAGCAGACCGCACGCAAGCATGACTGAAGCTAGAATGCCGAAGAAGTCGATGGCTGCATGACTATTTGTGGAGCGAACCGCGAACACTATGAGTGTCTCCAGTCCAGCTACGAAAAGCATCACACCTCCTGTGACCAAAACTGCGACAAGAAGTGTTTTCCCCTTGCCATAATAAAAGCACTACAAAGATACATGAGCCATCTGGTGATTGTTCGGTGAGAAGACTTCAAACCTGGCCCCAAGAGAACAAACAAAAAAAACTGAATAGTTGAGGTTGGATTATGAGGGGTACACTTAGGTTTTGCAGAATAGCGTAGACTCCGAGGGGTAACCCTGCAAGGCCCCATAGTAAACTGCAAAAGGCAGCAATCAGTCATTCGACTCGAAAGTCTGTACATTTTCGAACACGCACACAAGGTATGACGATAGCCCAGTTGTGGACTTTTCAAGCCAACTCTTCCATATTTGTGGTATCAGTTGCCCAGACCAGCATATAGTTCCTATCACACAATTAGATGTAAGCGTACGAATTTTGAAAGTTACACACAAACCCATGGTCCCCAGGACTTGCTCTGCAACGGGATTGACGACCATACTGTACCCGAGTGAATGGTACTAACTGTAACGCAGCCTCAGATTGTCTCTTATTTAGCCCAACGCAAGGCGATAACCTAGTTGCTAAGAATTACCCAAATTTTTTTAGCCCCGTAAATCAGAGTAATTTTAAAAAATAATAAGTTGTCTAAGTTTCTACAAGCCAATGCCCTGAGCTGCCCATGGTTCTCCGTCATCTTAGGAGGCCCAAATTTTTTCCTATGCACCTGCGGCATGCAAATGCCTATCACGTTCCGTCACCGGTTGGTACCATTCACAGTAGTGGCGTAAGGAGTAATAAATAACCGAGTATTAAATTAACGTACCTGATTCATGGCGATGATGCCTTTCAACACGTGATATTTGGAGGGAGACACCGTCTGCCCAGCTCTGGGTGGTCGTATGAATGATCAGTAAACTAGTAACCATTCACGGATATGCGTGATTCATACACTGCCAGTGAATTTCTAGCCAGGGAGATAAGACACTAGCATGACATTTTCGTTGTAGGAAATTGATACAGAGCCCTGCCCTCCAGTCGCCGCCCCCGGCTCAGTCCTCGAATAACTCATCCCCCAAAACTTCGCACGCATTGCCAAGTCCCGAGTCACGTCCACATGTAGCGCGCTGACACCCAGCTTTGACGACGCGTCATGGACTTACCGACGCGCCACTGCTTCCACATGTTTCAACCCTCCAAAACGTGCTGTAAACCCTCGGCCCCACTCTTCCTTCTATGAATGTGAGCTTATTTTCTTCATTTGCTCGGATGTCGTCATGTTTCTGTAGTAGTAGCAGTAATATTACAGTTTCCACTATTGTCACTTACCTCTGTACTATTTTTATGACTTCAAATCTGACTGTATACACTTATTAAGGAGACTGATAAAGTGACACGGCCACAATGTTTTACCGCGTCAGGCGCTGTGGACATGACGTGAAGGTGTCATAGGTGGACTTTACATAGGTCTTGCTGTGCTGAATGATGGCTGCCTTAAATATACTTTAGACGCCCAGCGCTTCGTGCGGTGAGTGCCCTCATCTTTGTTGTACTCGTTCCATCATGTCACGCTCAAATTATGTGTTGAAAGGCAAGGACATCCGTAAAGCTGCGCGTGCAGCTGTAACCGCCTTGAACGAGCATGGTCTCGATTGCTGTCTCTTTGGCAGCGCCGCCTGCGCAATCTATGGGACAGAAGGCCGAGAACCCAACGTAAGTACTCTGCTCCCTTTTCCTTTTACAAAGATTACAATAAGGAGATTTCGATAAACCAGGACGTGGATATCATCGTCATCTCCGAGATGGATCCAGAGGATATCAAAGAGCTCATTCTCGCATCGGACCACCGGTTCTACCTCGTCCCATCTGCCAACCCACGTAACGCGTACCAAGTCCTCTGGTTCACAGTGTCCTCCCGCAAGACGTGTAAAGTTGATATCCTCGTCCCCGGTCTTCTAAGCATACCCAAGATTCCCGTACGCGTAATATCGTATGTTGGGCCTTTCGAAGATATACCCGTGGTTCCGTTCATAGTGCTGCTCCTTCTGAAACTCAGGGGCTGGACAGATCATCGTGTCGACCACAGACAACACATGCGTGACAAGCTTGAAGTGGACGAAGAAGACATCGAGGAGCTTCTGGAGCTCGGGGTCCAGGAGTACGGAGCTAATCTTGATCAAGAGAGGTGGTTGCCCAAGTGGTTTGTGCAGGAGATGCAGGAGCGAGTTCAAGAGTATATTGAAGAGTGGCCGGACTCTGCAGAGAATTGGCAAAGCCTAGGATTCTGATATCTGGGTTATTTTGAACAACTTTGCGACGAATATACATATATTACAATGGACTTGTGAGGACTTCAAGTGTCGCTCCTTGGCAGATCTACTGTGACCTCGCTGCATGACTCAAGAGCCCTCTTCCACCGCGCAGAAGTATTCATCGTCTTCCTATCGCCTACTATGATCAGCGCTAGGCGAGCGCGAGTCCACATTACATTCAACCGCCTTTCATCTTCAAGGAATCCAATGTCCCCTTCTGCATTAGATCGAACAGCAGAAAAGATTATGACATCACTTTCACGTCCTTGGAAAGCATCCACTGTCGAACAGGAAATGGGTCCAGGAAGCCTAGACCGTAGTGCTTGAATCTGCTTCCTGTATGGAGTAAGGACCGTGATCTTTAAATCTGCCAGAGAAGATGCGCCTTCTGACGGGCTAGGCTGCCCTTCCTTTGGCGTGATCAGCATGGAAATAATATGCGCGACGACTTCCACTTGGCCTGCGTTGCTTTTTGACATCCCACCCATATCTTCCTCCGTAGAGCATTGAACAAAGACCGTAGGAACGAGGGAAGTACCACGCCGAGGCCAAGGGAACGAAGACGTCGAGAGCAGGCTCAAGATTTCGTCTGTGTTAGTAAGACCACTCTGTAGCTGACCGTTGTAGAATTCCTTCGACGGGAAGGCCATGAGTTCTGCGGGTGAACGATATTGCACATTCAACATTGTTTTGTGCATTCGAGGGCTCTCCACATGGAGCCATAGGCGTTCCATCAACGAAACATCAAACTCCAGAATGGAACCCATTTTTTTGACCGTCGGACGAAGTTGAACACTGCAAGCAATACGATCAGAGATGCTGGATGATATTCCTTTGTAACAACTCACTGATCCCCAACGAGGACGGCTTGCTTGATGCCTTTCACTAGAGGTATCAGGGCGCCTGGTTCGGTGATCTGAGACGCTTCGTCTATGATTGCAATGTCAAAATCGACTTTGCGCAACGTCCCTAGTCCAGCGCCTTTCCAAGCACTTCGTCAGCACAATATTACGCGATCGATGATTCCACATACCTGCACATGTAGTGAAAACTAGTACAGCCTCTTTAACTCTCTCTTGCGCTTTCTTGGCCAACTTATTGTTTTCATTGGTGTCGCCTCCTACCCTTGCGTCAACGGTATAATCCTTTAAATTTTCATTGACTTTCGACTGATCGGTAGCGACGCGAATTATTTGTTCTTCTGGAAGGAGACGCTCGGTTGCGTTTACGGCAACGAACCTCTCAAGTACATTATCCACAGCTACACATGGCTGTAAGCTATTGTGCATCAAAAACAGATGCAGAGATCATCTCATACCATTGTGAGTGGACGCTGTCATCAGAATTTTACGCGGATCATTGCGAAACTTTTTCAACAGTCCTCGAAGAATCTCGACAACTACTGTGGTCTTTCCAGTCCCTGTTCACAGCATTCAGGAAACTAGTTCAGGAAAGGTGACCTGGAGACGTACCAGGTGGTCCCCAAATGAGAGAAAGAGGGGCATCACAGGACCTTACGGCCTCAATTTGGCTTCGATTCAGTCGCCCGTTGGAAGTCGGCTCAATGGCACTCGACGATGCCATAGGTACAGCTTCTGGGTCTCCATCATGGACCACAGCAGTTGATTCGTTCTCTGAGCCTATGATGATATCATAGAAGTTGCAGCATGCTTGGCCTTGCTGCAAAAGGCGTTGTACTGCATCCATCATAGCTTTCGATGTAGCTGCGCAAGCCACAAGATTATTACACGCGCAAATATGAAAGAATGCCACATACCAGTAATGCCCGCGTGATACATATTCCAGTCCATACGTTCCAGTTCAGGCGGTTGGGGGTGTAACAAACCGATCTTAAGCTCCCCCTTTGATGCCTGAACGACCAGACCGTCCATTATTGGTATCTGGATCCACCGATTTGTTGCTTTAGACGCCGCTTGCAGTCGAACGTGAGAATGTAGACGGACTTCACTTTTTGCGTCAATTCGGACTATAGCTCGGACATGGTCTGGCTCGTCGGCTATGAATGACAGCTTTACATGGATAGGAGGTGTCCTTTGTTTTCTCGGCTTTCCGTTATCGTCACATGGGCACTCATCCGCAGCCTCTTCAGCCCGATCAAATGCAATGGAAAGGGCAAACTTGCATCCATATACCATGGCTGGTGTCGAAGGGTCACTTGCAGCGTTCAGACGAGAGTCATTTAGACATAAGAGAACTTCTTGGACGAGATGTGGAGAACGAACACAGTATACTGCTAAGCTCAAGAGGTCGAAATATTGTTCCACATTCATGTCAGCAATTGATCTGGCCATTTTTTCAATGGCTACAAGAGCTGCCATACCAAGGGTATTTGCGCATCGAATAATATTTCGGCATATGACATGCGCCATACCTGCAATGGGTTCAGGAAGAGAAGAGTCCCCTCGTGGAACGAAGCGCTTCAGTAAGGTAAACGCCAAGGGGGGAAACATTTCGATCCATTTTTCAAGTGTATCGCGCTGCAGTGGTTGTTGGGTACTGACAAAATCAAAAATAAGGAACATCTCCTCGTCTGCGTGATTGTGAAATGCAAATTGCATGATCCTATCAATCTCTTGGGTTGTCTTTGTGGAAAGATGAGCATGCATGCTTTGAAGAGTGTGTCGTTCATAATCGGTACTCTGAGGGATAGTCCCAGGGAGAGGGCCAAATACGTTGCCCTCTTCTTCAGGGATATCTACCCTTGGGAAAGTGCTGCCTTGCTTTGGAAAGAAAGAGGGAAGAAATGGACGGTTTTCAGGATTTTTCCAGTCCACGTCGCGGAGGTCGTTGACCTGATAAGAGACTGCCTGTCGATGGAACCGTGAGATGATCTGCTCGGTTGGAACACTTGAATTATGAATGAGTCGTTGACCAAACCTACGAGTACTGCCTGGTTTGACTTACTGTTCGAACCACAGATCAAACAGTTGATGCGCCACGCGATCACGGTTTGAGACGACGTGGATTTCAGCTGCTACGACTGGCGTTGTCCGAATGCGTCCGATTTGCTAATGAACATAATGGATCAACCGACATTCATCAAGAAGAAAATCCACCATACCCTTTGCACAAAATCTGAAATTTTCTGCAACGCAATGCTGGTAGCAACTTCAAAGCCACTTCCGAGGGGGCGACGGTTGATAAAGATGAATGTATCACCGATGTGTTTATTGTAGAGCTGGAAATGAGTATCGTTCATATGCAAACGATATCCGCTGGTACAAGGCTTGTATCCAGATAGTGCTTGATCAGTGTTCGGCATGAAAGCGCAAACTACAACGTTCTCGTTGACATCGGGGTCCTCCCCCCATACTATATCTCCCTTCATGAAGATCCCAACCGCAAATCGCTCTTCAGTCTGCCCATTATTCAGTTACCTTCTCCTTCAAACAGAATACAATCTAACCTTGAACACTAACAATTTCCTCGTGTATTCTTGAGTGCCCATTCGGAGGAATTCGAAAAAAGTAGTTAATCCCTGTGTCTTTGAGGAGTACAGCCGCTGTATAGAGAAAGGGCGACCTAACGTCCTGTGATACAAATCCCGTGGAGTGAGTATATCAGAACGGATCAAAGAGTTCCAGATAGAGGGGTGATCATTGATAGACAAATCCAGAGTCAAGCTGAGCGCTTGCTTCTCCTGAGCGCCGAGAGCAGACATATCCAAATGATTCAGATACTGTGCGATGTCCACATTATATTTGCGTGCAACAAGAAGAGCAAGGTTGAAGAGCTCATACCCTGATACGGCACTCTGCTGGCTTTGAAGTAGCGCAACAAGGAGAGCCCTAGCTCCCTCACTGTCCATTGTTGCTACTGTGTCTCTGAGAGGCATGTTTTCAGCAAGAAGGAATTCATCAGCAAAGGCCTTCCTATCAGCCTCCAAAATATCCAGAATGTACGGTTCACTATCTGTCCGCTCCGGCGGATTTGTCAATCGATCCGGGATCCTGACTTGCGCTCCGTCAACTGATTGAGAGTGGAGCGCATTCAGTTCCTGGCATTCAGGTGACAGAGCACCCAAGGGACTAGCGCGAACCCATTTCGCGTGCAAAGATGATACCCTCGCTACACCAGCACTACATACGTAGAACAGTGTCAGTTGAGGGAGCACCTACTTTCAGCACTTACCCACTATAGAAAGCAAAATGCCTAGCAAGATCAGCTCGGCTGATCGTTTTACTCGTGTGTTCCTTGTTTCCCGGATAATCATACGACTAGAATAAAATGAAATATAAGCCAAGCGTACGCTCGTTGAAGATTGCACATGATTCACTTGTACAACTGTAGTGGGTACAATATCTTTGTCCCAGAATACAAAGTACTCATCACCTGAATATCCGTCTGTCATTGTTGTGCAAATGGACATGTCGATGTCTGCGTACCGTCAAGATCCCCACCACTGCTCATAGACGGTGCAGAACGGTGCCCCGGTCGTGCGACGGTTGCGAAGACGACACAATCTACCAAGTGCGCCAGCTTTTCGTGATGCACTGCTCTCAATTTCAGGCAATCACCTAGATCATATGAGTTACCTGTAACTGGGCAGCGCTAAAGACACGTACCAGGATGAAGGCATGGGTTGCGTACTACTATCACATCGCCATGGATCGGAGTGGAGGGGCCTGCGCGAGCCGTCATAATGCGAATGTGCACTTGCCCTTCCTTCAGCACTTGGTATGGATCGCACACCCCGAACAGTCTCCGTGAATTCCGTATAAAGATTGGAGCCTTTGACCGACCTTTTTCATTTTTGAATTTTGCAATTTCGTCGACTTGTCGTTTTCGCACCCTTTGTGTTATATCTGGATCATCCAGACCATCAAGAAGAACCTTCTCAGCGAGTTCATAGTCGCCGACTGCGAACAGAAAATTAATCGCCTCGACAGTAGCCATCGACGCTTGTCTGATCCATTCAAAGTATTCTTTCTGCTTGGACCGCAATTTCTCATTGGTGATACCAAGGCTGGATAATAGAACGATGACATCATTGTTAAGACGCCCGAACGTATACGGCTTAGAATAGTTGACCAGTGAGAAGGTAGTGTCTTTGGTCGTCGAAAACTTCTTCATGCTCTTTCGAAATTGCACGAGGTGCTTCTTCTCTGTATCGAGATCTGGATGCAACATCAAGACGCCTTTGTATCCCAGATAACTGGCAGTCAATCAGGCATCCGACCGACGGGCGGAGCAACAGGATGTCGTACCGGATTTGAAAAACTGAGGGGGTGTATCTCACACCTCTGAAAATGATCTTCTTCTTCCTGCTGACTTGGATTGCAAAGAATCTCGACATCAGCCCACATCCGTCGGAGAATATCTCATCACCCGATTTGATATCAGAGATGTCCGCAATGTATTTAGGATCCAATTGCCAGTCCAACTGTGCTTCTGAGAACAAGAGACCGATTCGCTTTGCACCTGAACCATGATTAAGAAAATTAATACGGAAGTTCAGCTCCACCTACGCTTCGCAATGTTCATGATCTTTCCATAGTCTCCTAGCATGTAGATTCGATCGTCGAGTTCCTTATCCGTTGTGGCCTCTCGCACGAAACAAGATCTGCCTCGCTATGCACGATTATGAGTAAAAACATTACCACGATTCAAATGAGCCATACAAGCTGGCTGTTGCTGTGGTGATAGAAGCGATACTGTACGCCGTTCAGGAACAGTCCCGTGGTGAGAAGTCGTTGGATGTATTCGCCCGCTTCACGAATGGAAGAATCGGGGAATCGAAGATTCCCAAACGAAAGCAAGATAAACTTGGACGGGTCATCCCCTCGTAGAATCCTGTTTTCAGGAAACTTGGTGACCTGTAGTATAAGTTTTTCCGCGGAGAAAGTTATGAGTTTCCCGTAGTTCGGTCTGCTGCGCAAAGCATCCTCAGGAGCAGTAAACACCCAGGCGGTATCACTTTTAGTTGGATTTTTTTGCAAGACGCATGGCGCCATTGTGGTTGAAAGGAAGCGTTGTGATCCTGGGAATCCTCGAACACTTCATAAAACCTAATTTTTTGTTGCATCACCTCCTTTCCTCCGCGATCGATGAACGGAAAAGTATACATTGTCGGACCTTCAGTGAGCAGTGATGTCCCAGGGAGTTATCATTCTGACACCCGAGGAGTCGACAGGCAAAACCACTCTCGTCGATGCACTCGCCCTGAAACTGGGTCTAAAATACTCAGCGGTAGTCAAAGAAGTTGCGCGAAACGTCATGACGACTCAAGGATTGAGTCGGGATGATGCAAATACACTCAAAATGCAACACGCCATACTAGTTGCGCATCTGGAACGAGAGAAGGAAGGCCGGGAATGTCCTATACAGATATGCGACAGATCAGCCGTGGACCCCATCGTCTACGCAGTGCTCACTTCGAAAACTGACGAAGAAGCCTGCAGACGAAGAAATCTTCTAGTGAAATCCCCTATGTTTCAAGCCGTCCTCGAAGTATACCGACAATCTACGTTCTTATTGCTTGCGCCTGTACCCGAATGGGTGGTGGATGACGGTGTTCGCCTTATAGAGCAGCAAAACCAGTGTTTCGATGTTTTCAAAACGGAGCTTCAAAGGTTAGGCATCGGGTTTCAAGTAATCGGGCCAGACATGAGATCGCGAGAGGAGAGAGTTACATGGGTACTCGGGTTGTTGAAGTGCTAAATATGGAATGTAGGAAGGATTGGTCGCGAATTCAACAACATATTGGTGAGAGCTACATACATATTCGGGCTGACGGTTCAGAGGATTGAGATATTGATGAGCTGGCCAGCGCTTCGGACACTAAACGGCCCTTGGGTACCATTCTCTTTACAAGGTCTTTACAAGAGTACAAAGTCAAGTGAACCTGTAAACCCGTCAATATCTTTTGCGAAGTGACGAATGACCGATGTCAAACTTCGATATTTATAAAGTTTTAGATGGAAGGCCTGATCGAGTACTGATTAGACAGTCGCATTTTCCAAATTTCCAGAGGAGCACTTCCTTGGAATCCCTCCATAACAGCTATTTGAGCCCTAGGTTGCAGAGTTTATGATCTTTCGCTCTTCTCGGGAATGCTCATACTCATCAAATACAAAGACAGGGTCAGAACTCGGAAAAAAACACCAGGGCTTTTGACAAGCTTACTCCACAGTTATTCAACTTCCAAGCCTTTTGAAAACCTTCGCAAATACTTACTGTAAGATTACTGAGTGTCCGCGTCACGCGTCACGCGGGTGGAGAACTGACCATCAGTAGGAGTAAGCCCTCAAAAAAGCCTCGCCAAGGACTGTCTTATTTGGGAGGGTCTGAACCAGGTGAGGTCACGCATCACGCCCTGAAAACACTTGGGTTGTCCATGCTACTGCTACAGTATTCAAATTGCTCTTATTAACTTTGAATGACCGATTGGCCTGCTCCGGAGCTATGGTCACAGAGTCCAACGAACTAGCTAACTTCAAAAAGTCCCTCGCAGCCTACACATATATGGCGAGCCCTCGAAAAACTGATACATTTTCAGAGCTGAGTGTCTCGTCAAGGCTTCTGAAGAAGCGCAGTCTACACTCGTCCACTCTAGCCCCGGTCCACGACGAACGATGTGACGGGAAGAGCCTGCAGGTGCCTGGGGGCACTCCGGGATCATTTTCGAAGAGGAAATGTGTTCGTGGATATGCAGGCCCAGAGGTGTATGCCCATCTTCAAGGTCTACCGGACATTCTGGGCGACAATCTTGATAGTGAGAGAAATTACGTCAATGCATATGCTCTTACTTAGAATTTGATTTGTCAGTCATTTTCTGTGGCATTAAGTACTTTCTTTTTGTTCAATCTCTGATGTCCATTTTACCCCTCTCCAGTCCGGGGGGAAAATCTGCAGAGATAGGACACCATTATGGCCATCACTCAAATCACTTCTGGGATTGTCTTCACCAGTCAGGTAAGTTGTCTCACTTCATATCTGTATTCTTCTTTCATCAACTTATGGCATCTTGAGGATTTACACCCGACAAGCTTCTTCCAGAAGAAGACTACACGCTGCCTGAACGCTTCTCAATAGGGCTGGTAAACTTTTTCTGTTATCTTTGCGGAAGCTAGAGTTTGACAAATGTCAAGACGAACTTGGTTGAACGTCCTACAGCCGAAGTATGACAACTTTTGCTCCGTTCGTGATAGAGATCAACCTATATACAGCAAAACGAACTCTCTTCGGAGGAGCAGGCGGCAGGTGTACCGACCCTGCTTGCTAAAGTTGCGCAACATTGCCCCCGAATTCTGTGCTTCCTTGGACTGAGCATTGCGCACACGTTTCAAAAGCAGCTCACGTTTTCGAGAGTTAGTCTTCATCTATAAATTTGATTTGATGCTTACAACGCCGAAATGAAGAGACCCCAATCAAGAATTAAAAAATCTACACTCGGACTACAGGCCTACAAAATGGTACATGTTGGCGCTTCGGATGGTGTATCAGATACAAGTAAGTGGCGAATAAAACTCTTCCTCGGCTAATATGAATGATTACACACCTAGTCGAGACTCTATTCTATGCGCTTCCCAGTCCTTCAGCGCGGGTTGTTCAACCTCAGGTCAACACTTTGTTGCTTACAACATGCCCGTGAATTTTCTTTTTAACAGATGCACACCAGAAAGCTGGAAAAATCGCGCTTTTTGCAAGCTTTAGAGAGGTCTTGAACCAGGTCAAAAGAGGTGATATAATGACGGACACACTGGCAACGATTGTTGTACCAAATTCCTAAAATAGTATCATTAGCTGACAAGTGTCCCTCAATACAAGCTCTTTAAACTCTCTGCCCTATCCCCAAGTATCTGGTCTGTGGGCTTCTTTTTAAGTACCACCCATAACAAGGTCATTTAGGAGAAAAGAACCGTGTCTTTGCCTAATAAGCTGGCATAATCAACGAGGATTTTGGGGTGTTATGGTGTGCTCTTGGCACCCTCTACAAGTCCACCATGAAACTTCTCTTGAATTCGCATCTTCCCTCGGACTCCGCTGAACTACCCTACGCAACTACACCTTCAATTTGTGTGGCGCCGTTGGATGTCTGCCACAAATATTGAAGTATGGTTGGCGTCATATAACAGGTCATCAGTAAATTATAAACCTCTTCATACGGGAAAGAGAATTGGAGAGTTATGCATATCCAGAGAGGGTTATGGCACCACACAAGTACACGTCTGAATTCTACGAGCATTGTACACCAACAGCAGCATTGGTCTTCAGGCACTGGTCTTCTATAATCTCCTTTGATTGGAATTGAATGAGATTGTAATATCGAAGGTTCAGAAAGCATGTTGGAAGAATAATCATACTGCCTATACTATTCACCAGTTCTGAGATCCAGAATAGATCGAGGCCTTTCTCCTCAAATCTGTCATGACCCATTCCCGGGACCCCCGGGCCTCACTACAACCTCCAGATCATGTCCCAACTAATCCCAACAGCCCCAGAGCACATTCCAACCCCCCACAAGCTCCTACGACCAACCTCTGCCCCTGGCATTCACAATGGCAGACTCTCATACTTCTCTGGCAGACTCCAATGCTTCTCTGGCAAACTCCAGCACTTTCCCTGGTAGGCCCTGTCACTGCCCCAACCTCAACCAAAGACCTGGGTAACCCCAACACTTCTTTTGGCCCCCAGCTGGCATCATGCATCACAGATCCACATCAAAGCATCACCATGCCCCACCTGCAAGTCTCGAGACAGTTCCTGCACCTGAACAATAACAACTTACACCCACATGGCCCCAACAAGCTTAGACCTTCAGATCTGTGGTCCTGGAGAGGTTCCCCCATTAGTACTTAAGCCATAGAGTAATATCAGTTACAGTAGTCTTGATATTACCTACAATTGTGTCCCAGTTCTCATGTTTTCTCATATCTTTTCAATTCTATCTTGTTGTTCTTATCTCATCTTGTACCTCTCAGTCTCCTGGTTAATCCTTCAGTCTCCTAGTTTATTCTTTAGTCTCCCATTTCAACCTCATGTCTCCTGATTTATCCTCACATCTCCTGGTTCTTCTAAATCTCATCTGCTCCATTACCTTCTTAGTGTCAGGTTCCACTGACCATGGGGGCTCAGCTGCACTGGGCAAGTCCTTACTAGGCAGACATGACATCTATGCATACTATCCCATGCTCTGGTGAGCTCTGGAAGAGTGAAACTGAGTGGATGAGGTGGGGGAAAGTGGTCTGGAGAAGTCTGGGGTGCTCCAGCAGGCTAGACAGAGGAGCAGGAGTAACAGATGACTGGGGAGCAAGTACAATATGGAGCTCTTGTCAGGTGTCAGTTCTGATCAGTTGGTGGGCCATGGTGATATTCTGATGGGAACTGATGGGGTTGCAGGCTGTGGGTGATGGGAACTGATGAGAATGCAGGTCATGCTGTAGTCATCAGGAAGTTCTGGAGTGATTGGGCAGATTGAGGGAGCAAGTCAGCAATGTGGGCCAGGGTCAGGAAAGACATTGGGGGTGCCCAGGAGCCTGGAAAGGGTTAGGGGGCTTGATAGGGTCCACAGGAAATGTGGTTGGGGTCCACTGGGGTCACTGGGGTTTGCTGGGGAAGTGTTGGAGATCTCTAGAGAAGCATTGGAGTTTGCTGGAGCAGGTGCCAAGGGTAGGAGAGGATCACGGGGGTTGGAGGAGGAGGGGAATGTGCTCCAGGACTTGCTGGGCTTGGTTGGGCAAAGTCCAGGGGTGAGGTGGGGGTCTGGGGATGGGTCATGACACTCAGACTCTGTTTCAAATCTTCCCTGAGGTCTGATTGTTTCAATACTTGATCATTCCTCAGCTTCAGTCCCACTCTCTTTGCTCATGTGACCCCCATCAACTCTGCTTCCTTGATAGCCACCCCTAGAACTCCATCCCTTGTGCCCCAGTGCTTGCTGTCCCCATGCACAACTCCTTAGGCATCACTGGAGCTTCTGAGACTTCTTCTGCTCACTTTCCCAGCTCTGTCCTGATACTTCCTGACTCCTGCAGTTCACCCAGAGTACTTGAAGGTGCACATAGTTGTTGTGTCTGCCTAATAAGGACTCACCAGTGGATCTGGGCCCCCATGGTCAGTGGAACCTGACAAAATTCTGTCCTCATAATTGTTTATTTATTTATATTCCACCTTATGCCAGTGACTTTGCTGTTGTTTACATTGTTCCTTCCTGCTCTGCTTGTTATATGAAACTGTCCTCATGATCATGTATTTATTTGATAGCTGAACACATTAATGATCTAAGCAGTCAAGCTATTTCAAGATGTAGGATTATCAAAGTCAATTATTGAGAATAACCATTTGTATGTGCACACCTCCTAATCTATATATATCAACATATCCTCAATAACAACCAAAATAAGTACCCAATTTGTGATGTAGCATCTAACAGTCAAGAAACCAGGGTATACATGCTCAAAGGAGTAATCTATTTTGATAACCATCATTTCACTAGCAGATATATAGATTCAGCATATGATATATGGTACCATGGGATTGCTGTGCACTGCATTGGCCCATCTATTCAAGTTGTTCAAGTGGCAAAAGAAAATTCCTTCTTAAATAGCCAGTATTCATGTAATTGTTTGGTCAGTAATTTATTTCATGAGCTGTGCCCTGTGCCTTTGACACAGGTCTATCTTGTTAGAGGCTTCACCCCCAACCTCTGACTGAGACCTAGTCCCAACCTTGCTGTGCTTGGGTAGGGATTTGACATCCAACTTGATGCTTGGTCCCAGCCCCAACTTTACTGTGCTCAGTTAAGGCTTTTGTTTCAGAAGTCAATGCAGCCATTATGATTTGGATGCAAGGTCCTTATCATGACTCAGTTCTGCAGGGTGGGCACATATTCCAGCAATGATGCCAAGCCATTATGTAAGGGTTGCTTCTTGCACACTGGCAACTTGATAGTGATATTTCCATTGTTACCACTGTTGTTGTCTGACTTGTTTGATTCAAAAGCAGAGCTGTCTCTCCCCTTTGTTTCATTTTTATGGGCCACAAATGACAAAATGTGGCACTACTCTGGCAGCAAACTCTTTCAAAGTCTCAGGTCTGCCTGCTGTGGCCAGTTCAACCACCTTCTGATGGTATACCTTCTTCTTTTTCACAGGTTCTGGTGCAGTGAAACCATCCTATCCCATTACAGCACTTCCCTGCTTAGTTCTGGTGATCAACAAACTCTTGCCCTCTTGGCCAACTAACACATACATTGTCACCAGCTGGTGACTCATACTATCATCATTTATCACATCAAAGTATGTGTACTCACTACATGCTCTCACAGTACCTGCCTGATCATCCAAGTATAGAAAAGATAATGCATCAGAGAGTATGTTTACAGTCCAGGCATGTATATTATATTGAAATCAAACCTTGGAGATCTTTTCCATTCAATATGCCTGTTGTCCCAACAGACTACTGGTGCATCAAGCGGATCAACCTCTTGTAGTCAGTATAGCATGTAAAGTTCACTCTCTAGAGTAAGTCCTGATGGTACAACATAGTTTCAATCCTGGCTAACATTTCTATCTCATGAACAGGGTAATTTTGTTGGGCAGAATTCAGTTTTTCCAAAAAAAGGCAGCCACATTTGCTGTCCACCAGTCCTTTCCCTGGGTGATTACTCTAGCAATTAGCACATGCTGTCACTTAGTTCTTTACATCCCCAAGAGCCCTATGGTGAGTGAATTCCCACTAGAGAGTATTGTGTCCCCCATTGACAAATGTAAAACTCCCATTGGAATACTAACCCAATCAATGTCATCAGCTAGATATCCAGCAGTGCCTAGGAAGCCCCTGAGCAGGTCCTGGTTAGTAGGAACTTTCCATATAACTAGCACACTGACCTTGTCAGGATTCATTTGGATCCCCTTGTCATCAACTAAAATCTTCATTTTGCAGCAAAAGAAGTGCAGCTTTTTTTTTTTGGTCAAATACAACTTTTCCCTCTTCCATTGCTCAATATGTTACTCCAGAGAATTCAAGTAAACTATGATGTCATCAAGGTAAACATCCATCAAATGACCCAGGTATGCTGCAAATAAATGTTTCATCAGTGCCTGATAAAATGCTGGGGTGTTGCAGTCCCCCTGCTGTATAACATGACTCACCATATTTTCATCAGGAGTAGTCATTGCAATTCTTGTTATGTGCTCTGGGGTGACACAGATCTACTTGTATGTGTCTTGCCCATATATGATAGACCAATAATGTCAGGTTCCACTGACCATGGGGGCTCAGCTATACTGGGCAAGTCCTTACTAGGCAGACACAACATCCTGCACTTCTAACCTAGCATCCCAAGGAGGTTCAGATGTCAGATACTTACTAGGATAAATTAGGGGACCAGTCCAAGCAAGTCTGGGGTGGTCTGGAGGAGTATAAGACATGGTACGACAAGGGTCAGGCTTGAGGCATAAGGGCAACCTCCAGGAGCAGTGGCTAAGTCACATAGCTAGCAGAGGGGAATCTGAAGTATATTAGAAAGGTAACCAACAATACAAATAGTAACTAATCACCTAGCAGAGGGGGAATCTGAAGAGAACAAGTCTAAGGATCCCTGCTGCTCAGTGCAGTGCATCAATGGGCAGTGGAAGCATGGGAGAAACTGTATAGATGACCAGAGCTAACCCTAACCTCAGGAAAGTGCTGAACAAGGAAGTATGGCAAGTTCCAGGGGTTTCCCAAGAAGGAGAATGACCCCCAGAGATTTCTGGGGATTTGGAGAGTGCCCTGGAGGTGTCAAACAAGTCTTGAGGAAGGGGAGTGGGTTGAGGAGAGTTGGTGTAGGTCAGGTGCAGAGGTTGGAAATGGAAGTCCCCTGACATCACCCCCCTTCTAGTGTGCAGTGTCTTGACATGCAGGGTAGAAGAAGTTCTGGATTGGTGAGATGGGATAGATTCCCTAGATGGCTCAGGGTGCATCTGAGTGCTTCTGGTGGAACTCCCTAACAAGTCCCAGCACATGCATCTTCTCCTGGGGTTCCCAGGAAATGTCCTCAATTCTGTAGCCCTTCCACTTCACCTTGTATTGTAGCCACTGCCAGAATAGGCAACTATCCAAGATCTCCTCCACCTCATACTCCTTGTTGTCATTGACCACTACCAGGGGTGCCAGAGGTGCCAGGCATCACCCTGGAATAGGGTCTGCTGGGGCCAGTAGTTTGACCACATTGAACACTGGATGAAGCTGGCACATTCTGGCAGGGAGTCAGAGTCAATAAGCTAGGGGTCCTACCTGCTGTTCCACTGTGAAGGGTCCCAGTAGTTGGTGTGAGAGCTTTTTCAATGGTCAGGTGGTCATAATATTGGAGGCATCCAGGTAAACTTGATCTCTGGGCTGGTACTTGGGCACTGGGGTCCTTCCATGGTTATAATATCATGCCATGTTGTCCTTTGCCTTTGCCAGAGCTGCCCAGGCTTCCTCCTGTGCAATCTTCATCTAGTCCACAAACTTGTTCACAGCTTCATTCTCCAAAGGTTGTGCTCAGGGTTCAAAGCCTGTGTGTGTGTGATGTCCAGTGTCTAGAAAAAAGGGCAGACTTGAGTGGCCACATGAACATGGTTGTTGTACTGGAACTTGGCATCAGGGAGGAGTTTGTTCCAGTCATCCTGGTGCTCATTGCAGAAGAGGTGGAGATATTGCTTGAGTTCCTGGTTCACATGTTTGGTCTGGCCATTGGACTATGGGTGGTAGGCAGCAGAGGTGTGAAGCTTCACATCAAGTAGTCAGTAAAGCTCCTGGGTGAAGTCTGCCATGAACTGTGGACCCCAGTTAGACATGTAGGCATTGGAGAGGCCATGGAGCTTCTGGACATTCTTCCAGTACAGATTAGTGTCTCCCATGGCAGAGCAAGTGGTGTGAGTAGGAATGAAGTGTGCTCACTTGCCACAGAGGTCCACCACTATGATGATGGCATCATAACTGTGGGCATTGGGGGGCTCTACAATGAAGTCCACTGAGGCAATGCTCTGTTGCTCTGTGGGGACAGGTAGGGGATGGAGCCATCCAAAGGGGAGGTGATGTTGGGGCTTTGTCTGGAGGTAGAGATCACATGTGCTAGTGTAGGACTCAATATACTGGAACATCTGGGGCCATCAGTAGTTCCAGGAGACTAGCTTCAATGTTTTCCATTGGCTGGGGTGTCCCACAATCTGAGAGTCATGGTGCTGCTCTACAATTCTCTGGCAGAGCTCCAGGTTGTTGGGCACATAGATGCAATCCTGGAAGGTCAGGAGTCCATCACAGAGGGCCCATTCTTCTGTGCAGATGGACTTGGTACCAGTGGCATGTCCAGATTTGAGCACCTTGGCAGCCTAAGTGACAAGTTCCTTCTGCAGACCATCCCAGTTTCCACACCAAATGTCCTGGAAGATCTCCACCTCTGTTCCCTTAACAGCTAGACTTTCCTTGGCTCAGATCACACACAACTCAGGTGGGAGGAGCACAATGTTACTGTTGTCATCCCCCCAGTACCATGGTCTGCTCTCTGAGACAGGGCATCTGGCTTTCCAATACTCCAACCTGGCTTATGGTGCAACAAGAAGTTGAAGTTGGCTAGATAGAGAGACCACCAGGCCTGCCAGCAATTGAGCTTTTTGGCCATCCAGAAGTATTTGAGGTTCTTGTGATCTGTCCACACTTTGAACTTATGCCATGCCCCCTCCAAGAAATGCCACCACTCCTCAAAGGACCAGATGATGGCTGACATTTCCTTGTCATGGATCTTGTAATTGCACTCCACTGCATTCAGGCTTTTGGAGTACAAGGCTATCAGATGCCATTTCTCATCCTCCTAGGATTGTTGTGACAGAACTGCTCTGGTGGCAAAGTCAGAGCTGTAAGCTTCCACCTAGAAGGGAGAGTCATCATCAGGGAAGAGGAGGATGGGTCCAGAGGTGATGGCATGCTTGAGACTGTCAAAAGCTGTCTGCTCTAGGGGGCCCCAGCTCCAGGCAGCATCTTTTGTGGTGAGGTTGAACAGCAGGTGGGCATGATGGGAAAAATCCTGGATGAACCTCCAGTAGAAGTTGGTGAGGCCTAGAAAGGCCTGCACTTCCTTCTTGTTCTTAGGCTCTGGCCACTCTGTGACACCTGTTACCTTCACCAGGTCCATTTCCATAGTTCTGTGTGAGATGACCAACCTAAGATACTTGATTCAGGTCTGCTCAAACTCACACTTCTCTGGTTTGAGATAAAGCTGATGAAGGCAGAGATGCTACAAGACAATGTGCATGATCCAGCAGTGCTCCTCCAACATTTTGGTGTAGATGAGGATGTTGTTGAGGTATACACACACTATGTCTTCAGTGATGAGGTCCCAGAAGATGTCATTTATCATTGTCTGGAAGGTGGCTGGGCTGTTGGTGAGCCCAAAGAACATGATGAGGGGTTCAAACAATCCCTGGTTAGTCTGGAAGGCAGCCTTCCATTTGTCTCTCTCCTGGATGCATATGTTGTTGTAGCCTCACCAGATGTCCAGTTTAGTGAAGTACCACATGCCCAAGAGATTGTTGATGAGCTTGTAGATGAGGGGGAGGGAGTAGCAGTTCTTCATGGTTATGATGTTAAAGACCCAGTAGTCCTGGACCAGTTGGAGGGAGCCATCCTTCTTTGTGATGAAGAAGACTGGAGAAGTCATCAGGGATTTTGAGGAGCAGAGGTTCTCCTGCAGGAAGGCATTGAGCTCATCCTGCTCCTTCAGCACTAGCAGGTAGACCTTACAGCTTGCAGGCTTGGAGTCTGGCATTATATCAATAGCATGATCCCACTGCTTGTGCTCCAGGAGTGAGTTGAAGGAGGCCTTAGAGAACACATCCTCAAATACATGGAGATATGGAGGTACAATGTCCCAGGATGCCCAGGGTGCAGAGTTTGCAGCAAATGCCTGGGCCAGCTGCTAGGAGGTGGTCTGACTAGCCTGGATCTCCACAACAGAGGGCAGGGAGCATAGGGTGGTGGCATATATCTGGTCTCCAACTTCCATGGCCTCATCCAGGAACTCTGGGCTGTGCAAGCCACAGAACCCCCCTCTTATTTCCTCCTCTGGGGCCCCATCACTACTCTAGTCATCCCCATAGAGGGCCTCTCTATGGGGAAATGCCAGGAGTAGGGGGTTCAGAAGGTCTAGATTGGTGAAGGGGAGGTGGTCAGCATGGCAAGCCCAAATGGCTGTGCACTCTCAAACCTTGGCCTGGCATTGTTCCTTGACCTTGGTGGCACAGGTAGAACACCTCCAGGGGCACCAGCTCATGGTTACCTTGCCCCAGGCCCAATCTACTTCAGAGTTGTGCTCTTGGAGCCAGGTAAAACCAAGGATCATGTCCTGCTTGCCTAGGCTGGTGACAGTGAAGACTGCATGCTCAGCATGGCTCCAGTAGCAGAGGACAAGATCTACCACAGAGCTGATGGCACCTGCTTCATTGGGTGTTCTGTCAATATTGAACACCAGAATGGGCTTGGAAAGCAGCTGCATGGTCAAGCTGTGGTGCTTCACAAACTCCAAGTCCAGGAACAGCCCCATTGCTCTGCTGTCCAGGAGGGCAGTGACTCTATGGGTTTGCTGAGTGTCCATGGTCTCCATCTCCATGTCAAGGTGCAAGGAGTTCACCAAAGGGTTTGCAGCCACTACATACCACTGGGGCAGTTGGCATTCCCAGGCAGGGCAGCACAGACAAATATCAGGAAAGGCAATATCATTTTCCACTGACAGACATGCAAACCTGTTAGTACCCAGCAATGGAGGCATACACCTCATCTGTCACTTGACTAAAAATACTCCTCCAGGCCCAGGAGGGGGGCACAAGTGCTGCTCTCCTCCAGGGTCAACTCTGGTGCTGGGTTGTCTGGTGAGGGGTCTCTGGCGGCATCCTTTGCAGCTAGCAGTTGCAGGAGGAGCTCCTCCTACTTGGCTGTGAAGAGGTAATGTACCTCAAGACCCAATGGGCAGTGTTGTGTGAAGTGCCCTGGCTTTTGGCATCTCTGGCATAGTAGCAGTATGGGGCAGTGCTGTTGGGTGGTGTCTATGTCCCTGGGAATGCCTGGTAGCAGGGATCATGGTGTGGGTGAGCCCAATGGCCAAGGTTGTGGTGTGGGGGTGACCAGAACCAGGGCAGGTGCCAGGAGTACAGGAGTGGGGTACTGGAGAGTGGTAGCATGAGCAGGGTGGTGAGTAGGGTGTATGCAGCATAGCTCCCATCAAACCTCCATGAGCTGCCACTGATCCCAGGCCACCTTATACCAGGAGGTGATCTGCTCATCATCCAGACAGCCCTCAGTGAGGTTGTCAATGCATTCCAGTAGTGTGGGGTACAGGCTGTCCCAGAACATGAGGCACAATTGGAGACCATTGGGGTAGGCCACTTGCTCAACTAACACCTGGAAGGAATCAATATACTCATCTAGCATCCATTTCTCTTGCCCATACTGCTCCTGGTTGCATAGTGCTAAGGTGGCAGTTTTGGTAGGGTTGATCAGGAAGAACTCTTCCCAGAAGTCCTTGAAGGTGGCCCAATCTGCAAAGCCCCCAACACCTCTGGGGCATGTCTGGTCTTCATGTATGACAGTACCCAAGCTATCTTAAGCACATCAGAGTCAAAGGCATCTCTGCTGAGGTGAATATAGGTGATACAGGACTGGAGGAAATGTTCTCTGCCAGAGCAGTCACCATCATATGTGTCCAAGGAGTATGGGATAGGGGATCCATGCTTGGAGGTTTACTGGAGCTGCTAGAAGGACTACCAGAGCTGTCAGAGGTGGTTCTGCTGCTGGGGAGGGCATGGAGGTAGGGGGCAGGTGCTCTAGTAGTGTCTGAAGGAATTGGGAAATGAGCTTGGTGGTTTGGCAAAGGGTAGAGAGTTTGGTTGTGTGATGGGTGAGGGAAGATTGGGTCAGTTGCACCTGGCTTTCTAGGTGTAGCAAGCCAGTCCAGGCCTCATCCTGAGGGGCTGGGGCCTCTAGGGGAGTGTCTGGATTGGCAAGCTGAGACATAAAATTCTATGGGTGCTTAAACCTAGTGGGGAGGCAACAGATAGGGGGCTTGGAGATTCCTTGCAGGCTATGAGGGGCTTTCAGACCAGGGTTAGGAGACTTGTTCTGCTGTAAGGGCAACCTCTAGGAGCAGCAGCTAAGTCATGCAGCTAGCAGAGGGGAATCTGAAGTATATCAGAAAGGTAACTGACAATACAAATAGTAACTAATCACCTAGCAGAGGGGAATCCAAAGAGAACAAGTCTAAGGATCCCT